>JANRMT010062798.1:18064564-18091659 GCA_026402145.1 Polypterus bichir lapradei
TATATATATATATATATATATATATATATAGATAGATAGAGAGAGAGAGAGAGAGAGAGAGAGATGACAACAACACTCATATCAATGACAAAACAATTACATTAACAATCATGTTACGTTATTTTTAAAATATTTCCTTTTCTTTTTCATAACTTCTTTAACACACTACTTCTCCGCTGCGAAGCGCGGGTATTCTGCTAGTTAAAGATAAAAGGTATACAGACATACTTTCCAAATTATGACTAAAAAGTGTTTAGGTGTGGCTTTAAAAACCACATTTATTGAATTATTGTTATTAAAAAAATCCTCAATAAAGAGCAGGTAACATTGTTTACATTCATCTTTTATCTTGGTGTTGTTGACAGTCGTAGCCCTATGTTGTGCAATGGACCATACTAGTGCACCTGGAGAAACACCACACAGACACAGGAAGAACATGAGAATTCCAGACAGGCTGAGTGTGGGATGGGAGTTTAAACCAGGACCCCAGAGCTGTTAGGCACCAGAGCCAACCCTTATGCCATCATAAAATTTTACTTCTATCATGCAGCAAAAACTGAAATAAACTATTTTCTGGGAAAAAAAATCCTTCAACTGAAAACACAAGAGGAACCAAAACTTTCAGAAATAAAAATGTAAATTTCTACACAATACCCACCTATTTCCTGAAAATATAAGGACAAGGAAATCAGTAGTTACACGCATGCTATAGGTTTCCTCCGAATAAAGAGAAGTATTGAAAAATGGTTCGTTACAAGAAACATTTGAGGGTTCCAATTAAGTAATATACTGCTGTCTCCCAGTATTTGGATGAAACATATGAAATCTATAGTTTTATACATGATATGTTTTTTGTCTACATTATGACATGAAGAATAAAAAAATAGTGTGATGGCTTTAACTATAATATACAAGTAAAGAATGTGAATGAACAAATGAATGAATGGCCATCTGGCTGGATGGATAGATAGTTAGATGGATGGATGAAAATATTCCACTAATTTTTAATACCGGAAGCTATAATTCTCTGACTGCTTCTCAACATCTTGACAAAATTCTATAAGCAAATATGATTTATTCATGCAAAGCTTTCATTTTAAACACTGTGCTCTAAAGAGACCCATTTTTCAGCTTTTAACAGAACTATATATTGTACAACTGTCTGTCCATCTTTTTAAGCTGTCTTCTTAACATTCCCAAATCTAAACAACCAAAGAAAAATAAAATTAAATTTCATATTGGAAGAATACATACTGTATTCTTCATTAGATATTATCAGGAGGCTTAAATACAGTATATACAAGGAACAACTTAGAAATAGATAAAGTTGTGTTAGCAGATAGAAAATTTTAAGAATACATAAAAACTAAATTTAGTTAATACAGTAAGTGATGGGCAGCACGGTGGCACAGTGGTAGCGCTTCTGCCTTGCAGTAAGGAGATCTGGGTTCGCTTCCCAGGTCCTCCCTGTGTGGAGTTTGCATGTTCTCCCCATGTCTGCATGGGTTTCCTCTGGGTGCTCCAGTTTCCTCCCACAATCCAAAGACATGCAGGTTAGGTCCATTGGTGATCCTTAATGTGTGTGTGTGTGTGTGTGTGTGTGAACTGCAGTGGGCTAGCACCCTGCCTGGGGATTTGTTCCTGCCTTGTGCCCTGTGTTGGCTGGGATTGACTCTAGCAGACCCCCGTGACCCTGTGTTAGGATATAGTGGGTTGGAAAATGACTGACTGATAGTAAGTGATGTGTGACAAAAGTATATGTATGACACTAATAGTACTACAAATTTCACCATGCTTATCCAGTTAAGTGGGAGCTCAATGTATCAGAAGACTGCCAAATGAAATCAATAATTAGAAGACCAAGTCATGGAGAGCTGGGGTCTTAGACCTTCCTCTACAATGACATCACACCTGTGGCCTACAGCAAAACCCCTCCCATCTACTTAGAAAAAGTTGGTACAACAGTCAGGATAATGTTCTTTGACTATTTCAGTGCTTTTGACACCATTTTGCCTCAGGAGCTGGTGAAAAAAGGCTTTGAATCATGATGTCCCCACAATCTACTGAATCATGGACTACCTGAACAACAGACAGCAGCTTGCGAGGCTGAGGGACTGTGTGGCAGAAGTTGTGGTGAGTAATACTGGAGCACCTCAGAGAACTATCCTGTCTACCTTCCTGTTCACCCACTACACAATAAACTTCCAGCACAATGCACCACCTGCCATCTACAAAATGTTTTAGACGACTTTTCCATCACAGGTTGCATTAATAATGGAAACAAGTCAGAGTACAGGAAAGTTGTGGAGAACTTTGTCTTGTGGTAAACGGAAAACAACTTGCAACTCAACATCAGCAATACATTGGTGTGCCAAGAAGCCCCTGTGACCAGTCACCATTCGGGGAGGACATGGAAGTGATGCAGAGCTACAAGTACCTAGGGGCTCACATAAAAAACAAATCAGATTGGTCTGACAACACAGTGGTGCTGGACAAGAAGAGCCAGAGCAGACTTGACTTCCTAAGGAGACTTGGGGTTTTAAATGTGTTCAGCAAGCTGCTTGAAATGTTCTACCAGTCCATAGTAGCCAGTGTGGTGTTCTATGTCGTCTTCAGGGGACACAACCTCAGCTCAAAAAAAGCACAATGCCTGAACAAACTTATTAGAAAAACCTGGTCCATCACAGTGAGAGCCCTGGACACACTGGAAGCTGTTGTAGAAAAGCAGATGGTGGCAAAATTGGATGCCATCATGAAAAATCTCATCCATCCCCTACATAAGGTACTCTCTTGGATCACTTTCATGTATAGGCTCATTTTACTACAGTGTGCAAAGAAGCGCTTTTGGGGGTCTTTTCTGATCACTGCTATCAAGTATTTCAGTGCTTCTTTCCGATGTATTTGTTAAGTTCATTTTGAAATACCATTTTGAAATATCTGCACAATATTTATTTATTTGTTTATTTTTTCACTGTATTATCTGTTATGTGAATCTCTAGTTTTGTTTTTATGTTTCTGCTACTGTATGCATCTGAATTTTCTCTTGGGATTGATACAGTTTTTCTGATTTAATCTATCTAATCCAAGACACACTTACATGTTCATCCACACCTTTGGCCTCATGTATAACAATGTGTGTAGAATTCACACTAATTTATGCCGTACGTACAAAAGTGGTAAATGTGCGTACACATAAAAAAATTCAGATGCTCAAAACCATGCGTAAGTCAACTTCCACACACTTCAGCTTTATAAATCCCGGTCAGCATGAAATGTAACACACGTGCACACGCCTGCCGCCCCACCCCAACTCATTCCATAATTTTGCATATTTTAATATGCAAGCCAATATAAATATCACCTTCTGTTCTGTGGTTAAAAGACAATAGCAAAAGCATGTGAAAAAAAGAATTTCAGCGACTGCAAAGTAGGGACAAAAAAAAAATCTGTTGACTTAAGCAGTGGCATAAGCAAAAAAAGGAAGTTAATCAAGTGATACAGAGTGGTGAAAACACTCGAAAGTTCAAGTTCAGAAAGTCACACCATGCCCGAAATAAAAAAAAAAGTGATTGGATATCAAAGTCGCTGTGAAAAGGCGAGTCGTAGCCCACCACCTGAGTGCCATACAGAAGCGTATTAGGGTACAGAGAAAAGAAAAAATAGGAACACAGCGAAGAAAACTTTAATCTCAAAATTTCCACTTTGATCTCGTTGTTTATTTTGTCATTTCCTACCCTTCGTTTTCTTACAACACGTAATAAATCGCCACACAATAGGCTCTTTAATAAATATCAGACCGGCTGTGTAAGCTTAGAACACCAATTCTTCAAAACTTTTAAGGAACATTGGACAGTCTTCATGTCAGCATGTTTAATTATAGCATCCATCTATCCATCCAGGGTCACACCAGTCCCAGCAATCATACAGCGTGAGGCAGGACCAATCCCTGGATGGGGTGCCTGCTCATTGCTACTGCTGCACCACCATGCCCCCACATGTTTAATTAGTAACAATTATTTAAATGAAGATAAAAATGTATCTGTATAATGTAATATATATATTTTAATGCATTTCATCTTAAAAATGATATCAAGTGCACATCCTAGTATTCTAACAGCACAGAGCTCAAAGAGAATAGCTCTTGGAAATCTAAATCGACCAGCCAGTCATCATCATCTGTAAATATGCAATCTCTTCTATTGAATTGAATTGAACTCCTTTATTGTTAATGTATGGTACAATGAGATTCAATATGCAGATCCTACATAAACTTAGTTTTCTATAAAATGATAAAATAACAATAATAATAATACACATATTAAGGCATAAGTACAATATACATGTACATATAGTGCAGATAGTGCAAATGGTTCATGAAGTGGATCAGGTTGTGCAATATTACAGTTGTAGTGCAAGTTTACAGTGAGGTAATTGTAATTCTAAGTACAAGCAGTTCTACCAGGAGTACTTGATGGACTGATTGAGGGAGTTTGTAGCTCTTGGGATGAAACTGTTTCTGAACCTTGAGGTCCGCGCAGGAAAGGCTCTGATGCATTTGCCGGATGTGGGAAGTTCAAATAAACTCTGCTCATGGTTCACTGGAATCCATGCAGATGCTGCTTCCTTTATTTAGGCAGCATGTGCTATAAATGTCCTCCAGAGCTGGAATCTGTATCTCAATAATCCTCTGTGCTCTCGACACAATCCGTCATAGAGCATTCTGATCAGTGGCTGTATAGCTGTGATACCACACTCAAATAGTCAGTCAGTCATTTTCCAACCAACTATATCCTAACACAGGGTCATGGGGGTCTGCTGGAGCCAATCACAGGGCACAAGGCAGGACCAAATCCCGGGCGGGGCGCCAGCCCACCACAGACACTCAAATACAACAGGTTAAAATACTCTGAGTGATTCCAATGAGAGTAACAACACTGAAGCAGCTATAGTATTTAGAATAGCTTGGCCATTTCGTACATCATTATATTGTTACAGATTGATACAATCAGGTGCCTTAAATTTATAAAGGATATGTGGTTATTTTCAGTGTATTTGATAAAACCTGTGTCATGGATAAGAATCTAAAAAGGAAAGGGAAACCACACATAATAGTAGCACTGCTTTGACGCTGGGTGCCGCCAATTTGCTGATGTGAAAATGTGTGTGGCTTTATGCTAAGTTTAGTCTGTTGTCGCAGGTGGCTGGGTGTGGTCGGCAATCAGCCACCTATTTAAGGAGCCGCCGCCCTGCAATCAAAGGCTGGAGTCGGGTGAGGAGGAGGACAAGGTCGTGGCAGAGGAGGCGAGGAGAGGCCCGACCTGTGTGAAGAGGACTGTGTTTGTTGACTTTGGGGAACTGGGGGTTTGGTGGCGGTGCACTTAACATTTGTGACTTTGTGTTAATAAACGTGTGGTGATGGAGCAAATGGTGTCCGCCTGTGTGTGCCCGGGCCGCTATATTTCACACTGTATACATTGCGATGTGAGCGTGGAAATGGGCAAATGCCACATTTTTGTGCATACGCATCATTTATACATGAGGCCTATGATAACTAAGAAGTATCAAAGTAACAAAATTTAAATCCTAGTCTATGCTATTGTACATTGCAAAGTGAGGTAAACCTCAGCCAGGGCCACATAGATTTTGGCAATGAAAGTGTGCTCCCTGACGATTATTTTGTTTGCATTTTGCATGCACATGAGTTATGTTTTCCTCTCCTCTATTGCTAAATAGAGTTGATATAATTTGCACATGAAAGTATTAGCATTTTTTTTTCAGATCGCCCCTAAGAGGAGGAGGAGAAGGTTGGCAGCATGCACTGATACTGAAGATATGTTAATTTTAGCATGATGGGTTATTGCTTACATGTAGTGAATGGTGTGGTGGAGGACCCAGTAGGAGAAGATGTCAAATGCAGAGAGCTTGGAGTAAAGATGGGACCTTACAAAGCCCTAATGGTGATACAGAAATATACACTTTCCTAAAGGATTATTAGGAACACCATACTAATACGGTGTTTGACCCCCTTTCGTATTCAGAACTGCCTTAATTCTACGTGGCATTGATTCAACAAGGTGCTGAAAGCATTCTTTAGAAATGTTGACCCATATTGATAGGATAGCATCTTGCAGTTGATGGAGATTTGTGGGATGCACATCCAGGGCACGAAGCTCCCGTTCCACCACATCCCAAAGATGCTCTATTGGGTTGAGATCTGGTGACTGTGGGGGCCATTTTTGTACAGTGAACTCATTGTCATGTTCAAGAAACCAATTTGAAATGATTCGAGCTTTGTGACATGGTGCATTCTCCTGCTGGAAGTAGCCATCAGAGGATGGGTACATGATGGTCATGAAGTGATGGACATGGGTCAGAAACAATGCTCAGGTAGCCCGTGGCATTTAAACGATGCCCAACTGGCCACTAAGGGGCCTAAAGTGTGCCAAGAAAACATCCCCCACACCATTACACCACCACCACCAGCCTGCACAGTGGTAACAAGGCATGATGGATCAATGTTCTTATTCTGTTTACGCCAAATTCTGACTCTACCATTTGAATGTCTCAACAGAAATCGAGATTCATCAGACCAGGCAGCATTTTTCCAATCTTAAACTGTCCAATTTTGGTGAGCTCGTGCAATTGTAGCCTCTTTTTCCTATTTGTAGTGGAGATGAGTGGTACCCGGTGGGGTCTTCTGCTGTTGTAGCCCATCCGCCTCAAGGTTGTGCGTGTTGTGGCTTCACAAATGCTTTGCTGCATACCTCGGTTGTAACGAGTGGTTATTTCAGTCAAAGTTGCTCTTCTATCAGCTTGAATCAGTCGGCCCATTCTCCTCTGACCTCTAGCATCAACAAGGCATTTTCGCCCACAGGACTGCCGCATACTGGATGTTTTTCCCTTTTCACACCATTCTTTGTAAACCCTAGAAATGGTTGTGCGTGAAAATCCCAGTAACTGAGCAGATTGTGAAATACTCAGACCGGCCCGTCTGGCACCAACAACCATGCCACGCTCAAAATTGCTTAAATCACCTTTCTTTCCCATTCTGACATTCAGTTTGGAGTTCAGGAGATTGTCTTGACCAGGACCACACCCCTAAATGCATTGAAGCAACTGCCATGTGATTGGTTGATTAGATAATTGCATTAATGAGAAATTGAACAGGTGTTCCTAATAATCCTTTAGGTGAGTGTACACTAACAATGGAAATTTTTATCTACTGTGTTTGATAATCAATAGTGTTTGATGTTTGTCTCTGATGGGGTTAATAGGCCTTAAATGTTTGAAGAGTGCTCCAGAGGTTATTACTTCAAACAACGCAAGAAACTTGTTGAGGCAAACTGTTATGTTTACAGGAAGTTCCCCTGATCATTGTGTGGCAACAATTTAATACTATAAGAAAACCTAGGGCTAAACTACCTGTTATGGAGGACTGGCTGGCCAGTTAGTGCTGAACTGGTGCTAATGGTGCAGAGGTTCCTATGATAGTCAGAGATGAGTCCCAATAACTAAAAGTGTGAAGCTGAGGACTGAATGGAGGAAAAGGCTCCTGTTGCTGGAGGTAGAAAGCAGGCTACAGAAGGAGAGGAAGGAATAGGAGATACAGAGATGTTTTAGAGTCTGGAGCAGAGTAAATGGACCAGAGCAAATCGAAAAACCATCCTTTGGCAAAGTAAAGATTAAGGTTAAGTGGGTGACAGCGTAAGGGTTCATTAATAGGAAGAAATACAAACAGTGTTAGTGGAGAAGTGATGTAATAAGGAGGTTTGCACTAGCCTCATTTTTAAAATTTGACTTTGGATTGCTAAACTACTGAACCTTTTTTGTAATAAATTTAAATTATTTAATTTAAATGTTAAAACTAAAAAAAGGCAAAAAAATTAGATTAAAGAATTGCTACAGTTATTTTACTCCTTCTGACCCCTTAAGCTACTGTAATATTGTCTCTCTCGATTGCTTGTTGTTTGTCTTTCTTTGAGGTTAACTTTACCTTTCTCTGTCTGTTCACCTAACATTGTGCCCCTCTTATTCCTTACTTAAAAGGTTTCCACCCACACTGTTTGTATTCCTTCACATTATTAAAGCCTTAAGCTATCATCCTCTTAACTGCTCTACTTTCCTGACTGTTAAGAACTGTTCAATCCAGTAAATGTTTTTTAAACTTCTTCCTTCTTACTAAAAAAAGTTGCTTGCTGAATATCCACTGTTAGTTACTTACTTACTCATTTGCCTTATTCCATACCTGCTTGTGCCTGATCGGTGCTTAGATGCTTGTCCACATATTGTGGAGATCTTCTCTTAACTGCTTTAAAGCCAGCCGTCTACCTGTACTAAAAATGGATGCTTTCTGATTTATGAACATGTGTGCCTTTGCTTTCAACTAGGGTTAACAATTATACAGTAAAAAGAGTTATATGGTGCTCTACCCAATTACTCTTTATATGCCTTGACTTTTTTCCCACTAAGGAATCACTGTTACTGTTAACTATACGTCACTGTGATGCCAGTTATTTACTTACAGAGTTGCCTGTTTCAATTTCCGCAGGTGTCAGCTACCACTTACTGCCCCCTTACTAAAAAATCAATGCTAAAAGTAAAATTTCAACCATCATTTTAATTTTGTTTAAATCTTCCCTTGACATTATCTTGCTTCAAATGTTTTTAGCGATGCCAATCCACCCACGTCCCACAGTCCTATATTTGTAGCTTTGGATACATGTGAGGTTACACCTGTAATCCCAAACAGGATACACCAGTTAGAAAATGGGAGGGTTTGGTCTAACAATCAGAGAAGGAATGCAAACTCTCCATTTATTTTTCTGGGACCATTTAGAACACTATTAAAAGTAATTCATCGTGTTATCTTTTTATCTTCTGTTACTAATACATGACAATACAAGTTAATCAATTATAGTTGATTTCAGTAGAGGTATATTGAAATGCAGGCACATGTATTGTATTGCATATGTGACAGGTGTCAGGTCACACTTACAGGTAATCTAACTTAGACACCATTTAAATATCCGACTACGCCACCCAGTTTTATCAAGAGACTGGGAACTCCTGACATTTACCAATAATAGCACACAGGTTTCTTTAAATTGGCCGGTGAGTAAACACACAATGAAAGACACAACAGTAATTTCAGGAAAAGCAACAGTAACTTCTATTACCCAAAACAATAATAAGTACATGGAAAAGATAAATGAACATAAACAAAATCTAACACTATCAAGAACAAATTTCCTTTTTTTCGAAAAAGGAAAACACACAGTCCACACTATAAAGTCCGTCAAAAACAGAATTGGAGGATACAACCTTTAGTGGTGCAGAGTCCAGTTTGTACACTGTGTTATCCCAACACTTAATCATTCAACTCTCCACGGATGCACTCTCTTCACCAGACACTCGTTTCCCAACAGAAGTTGTGTCAAATTGTTGAATCCCTGTCAGCGTCTCTTCATCGTTCCCTTTTTTTTCCACTCTGGGCTCCTTGTGTTGCTGTGACCTAGGCACACCTTATTTCTCGTCTGCCAGCTTTGCTTGTTCCTTTCATGCGGCTTCCCTCTCTCGCTGGACTCACAACTGGCGTCTTCTTGTAGAGCTGTCTCTTCCTCCCTGGAAGTATTGCCGTCCTTGTGCCTCACGTCGTGCCAGCCATGTACCCTTGTCAGCCTGCGAGCCCCTTTGCTCTGTCCGAGTGTCTTGGCTGTGTTCTCAGTGGACTGTCCCCCTTGCCTTCTGCTGCCAGGAGTTTTTATCTACTTCAGTCCCTGCCATTATCAGTTCTGGACAATCAGATTAAACAATGGTACATCTGCATTTCCTGGGTTTAACAATTAATGAAAACACAAGTTAAAAAAAGGAATTGTTACCAATCATGAATAAGTACAGATATGCTGATTAGAAACCAATATCTCCAAGTCAGGTAAATACAGACATCCTCCAAGGCCAGACTTCAAAGCGGCGACTCCTTTGCAAGGCAGCAAATACTTACACAAACAATCCTGACACAATCAGTAACTGGATTATCCAGGATCCTCCAAGGAAGCAGCAATTCTGTTATCACACGTGGTATTGTTTGTAAATCTCAACCAGCCATAAACTTCAAAATGGTGACACCTTTGCAATACAGCCAATACCTACAATCTGCAGACAGCCTTTTAACTTCTTGCCCCCACTGCCAACAATAGGTGCCTACTGCCTGTTCATCTGCTGTGCTTTAAATGTAATATTTGCATGTTTCTTTTCCTAAGAGAGAAATGGAATGTACAGTGTACAATGTACAGTGTACAAAAATGTCCCCCCTCTGACACATACACACACTAGCATGCATATTATGTTGCTACCCAAATTGCTGTCTCTTTTCTAGAGAACTACTGTATACAATAATTATAGAAAAAATATAACTTGCACTCATATTTGTTCAATACACATAATAAAAAAGATCAGACACTATTCTAAAAAGTTTTCTTGCTCCAGTTATTTTTGTTAGCTAAAAGCAGTATATAAGCACACATGAAATTGCATTGCACTCTTCTTACAAAATGTGGAATACAAAGTGTATCGCCAGCATCAATTTCAACCTGGGGAAAGGAGAACATGTGAAATGGTACACTTGTCGACAGAGTAATCTCATTCATGAGATTTTCATTGACATGGTAGACTTGACAATGTTTGCAAATGCAAGAATGAACTGTGGGCTTGATATGTGAAAATGAAAAGAAAGATGAAGTGTGGTACTTGGCCAAGAACGAGATGTCTTTTAAGAAAAAAATATATGACATGAGTACAGCTGTATTGAATTGCTGGTACATGTTTAGAAGCACATACATCCAAGGTTTTATGGGATACTGTATGCATACACAAGCAAAGAAGGATGACTGTTTTTTTCTTGCTTTTGCATATATTGTTTTCTATGTAGTGTCTATACATTGTAATGTGCTCATGCAGCTTGGAACATAAAGTACACAACCAGCATTAATTTGACACGTGCTGTGTGTTGTTTCTCAATGACACTGTTATTCTTCATCACTTTTGCCAGTGACATCTACTGAAGCCCAGTGGATATATTTGAGGGTGTTAAAGCAAATTTTACCCTATGTTTTGTTAAATTCAAATTTTTCTTTTTTTTTTTAGCAGCCTTTACTGCATGTCACAGTTTGTGGTTTTTCATGCACTTTAATAACACAGTAATTCACTGAAACCTGGAATCTAAAATTCCATGTAAACCCAAATTCCATTTAGAGAAATCATGATATTGGTCTCTGATAAACCAGGTAAATACTCGTAGATTTCTACTGAAGTAACCCAGTTAAACCGTTTATCAAGTTACAGTTAGGGATTTTATAGTCTGGGCTCATCTGTTGCACTTTGTTAGGTAGTACTTGTTTTAACTTCACACACGCTTTCTGCAGTCACTGCTAGAAAATGGTGTAAGCTTCCACAAAGATCAATTTCCTGAAGGAAATGTTCAGGAGATTGCATTATTCCTTCTTCTGGTTGAACTTTTTTCAGCTGCTCCCGTTAGGGGTTGCCACAGCAGATCATCTTCTTCCATATCTTTCTGTCCTCTGCATCTTGCTCTTTTACACCCATCACCTGCATGTCCTGTCTCACCACATCCATAAACCTTTGCTTAGGCCTTCCTCTTTTCCTCTTCCCTGGCAGCTCTATCCTTAGCATCCTTCTCCCAGTCTACCCAGTATCTCTCTTCTGCACATGTCCAAACCAACGCAATCTCACCTCTCTGACTTTGTCTCCCCACCGTCCAACTTGAGCTAACCTTCTAATGTTTAATTTCATCTGTCAACCTGTCCATCACCATTGCAAATAAGAAAGGGCTAAGAGCCGATCCCTGATGTAATCCCACCTTCTTCTTTTGGTTGAACTAATGTGCCAATATTTCAGAAATTACCAAATTTATGTTGATAAGCTGAACGTACTAAGCTAAGCTCAGTGGCACAATCTCTGGAGCAGTAGGGTAAGTTGTTAAGTTTGTATTAAGTTGTCCAAAAACTTCTTAAAATAATGACCTAAAACAATACTTATTTTACTAAAGTAAAAATATCTGCTTTATTATTATTTCGGCTACACTGGATGCAAAGCAAGAAGAAAACTTGTGACACTTCTTCGTCCAATTGCACAACCAAGCAGAAGAGTGTACTGCATAAAATCTGGTAACAGAAACATATTAATAAAGTGTCAGTTTAATTTTTATCCAGTTGTTTTCTATAGACACGGTGAAGCAGTGTTCGGGTGACACAGCAGCCATTGTTCATAACAAGAATTATCAGTGTCTCAGATCAGGAATGTAAAACAGGGGATGGATGTTATTTACTTCACAGCACATGGAGCACTTAATGCATTTATAAAATACAAGAAAATTATCAAGTTTGCCTGCATTTCTGGTCATTTTAATGAAAGTTCATATATGGGCTTAGGATTTAATAACAAATTCTGGTCAGTCAAATGTGCTTTTTACATACAAAAGAAGAAAAGTTAACATAAAGTAATGCACTGGTGTCTTCATTGTAAGTAATGAGTAATGTAACTAAGCTAGTTTTAAAAGTTACGTTCCGTAAAATATTACCCACTTGTGAATAGCTGACTTAAACAAAATGAGACTTTAATATAGTTACTTTATAGCGCCCTATATATATGAGCTTTACCTGCTAGTGGACAGCCATCTTAAGCAAAGACACTTACTAGCTTGGCATAAGCTGTCCAAATGGTTGTCTTTAGACCCGAGTGTCACTCAACACCTGTGCCACTTACCAAAGCAGGTGCCCACTCACAGTACAACTTACAATTGAAGCTGCTAAACCCTGTGGGGATATGGTAATCACTCTACACTAGGTGCTCTTAACAGTATACCTTAGCCTAACTAAACAGTATGTGCTCACAATTGCAACAAACCAAATCAATAAAACACAGTGAAACCAGTATTCACAAGTAGGAAATGGATTATAAAGATAAGAAAGCAGGTGTTGAAGATGAGTTCCTTCAAGCCTTGGTACATAGCTGCTTAAGTGTTTCTTCAGTCTGTGGAGGTCTTTTCCCTTGCAAATGTCATTGGGAGTTGCAGACATCTTGTCAAGGTGATGGTGAGTATCTTCTGTTCTCTGTGTAGCATGCATTCCAAACTTAAAGGCCTCTCCCTTTGTGGGGTGAAAATTAATACAGAAATGATTTGTAATAGTAAATCTTTGTTTAGCCCAATCAAAGAAATGAAGTTGTTTATGAGCATTCCATAAAGAAACAACTGATATATCAACCAGTTTGGTTTTTTTTTTGAGATTCCTAAATATTGATGTAAAAGGTACAAAGTTCAAATCAATAAAAATTCAAAGTGTAAATCAATGAATAGCAGTCTGCTCTATTATCTGTTTAGAGATGCAAAGCTTACAGCAAAAAATGATGCAATGTTCATGCAAAATTTTAACACAAAGTGCAGGTTCAGCTTGTTTCAGCACTTATTTAAATAATCTTTAGGATGGCTTGTTTAACCATTCACAGTTCACTAAAGCTTGATTGAGAAGCAGGATTTACAGTTCATTGTTAGATTTCCCGGAGGGAAATTTCCCTTTTTAAAAGACAGCTATACATATTCAACCACAATATGGTCTGAACACAGCCCAGAATGACTAGAAAGGAATACAATTTAAAAATAAAGAAAACTTCTGACCTGGTAGTCCCAGTCCCAGTGAGGCATTGTACAGATGTATTACTTTTAGTATAAAGGAGCCCCAGTCTCGCTTCTTGACAGACTTCTGTTGAATAATTTGTTGGCTGAAAGTCCTCTGTGTTAGTCTGCCAGAGAGAGGATGTGCAGCATTGCTCATAAAGGCACTCAGTTTTGTTTTAATTCTCTCCTTTGCTACGACCTCAGGGGGTCCAGAGTGTGTCCTATAATTGAGTCTGCCCTTTTAATTAGCTTGTTGATCTGGTGGGCCTCTCTTGAAGTGATGTTACCAGCCCAGCACACCACAGCATAGAAATTCTAACAGGCCAGCGCAGAGTTGTAGAAGATGGTTTGTTCTTTGTAGAAGATGTATTGCTTCTTTGAGCTCATATTCATTGTGGCTTGTTCCCAACACCATTCACATAGCTTGTTTAGTACCTAGGTTACTGAACACTTGCCATTTCATGTACAATTCAGTCTAACCGTCACTAAAACGTTTTGCATGAGGCTAATGTTCTTACTGTGGAGGCAGGTAATTTCTGCTTTTATTTGGACTTTCAGCAGTATATTTTAGCAATTTACAAAGAACACACATTGTTATTTTAGAATTATTTTTAATTTGTCATATTTCCTGCATAGATATGGTCAATTTTTATTTGTGCACAGGTAGTTTGAATTTACTGTAAATTGGTTTAGGTTGGTCATTTATGAGGAAAAATAAAGAAATCACTAAACAGTCACTTAGTCATACCTAATATATTGACCATGACTCCTGTGTATACATTATGGATTTGAATTCACAATTAAAGGCTGTTTTGATGAGCTGCAATAGGATCTTCATACCTATCAATTTAGGTGTATGCATTGTGGAAACAATCACAAAAAGAGATATGAAGGTTTGGGGCATCCAGCCAGTAGACTTGAAAAAAATAAAAAAATAAACTAGTAAAGCAGTCATTACAGACTGACTTCAAAAACTAAAATGAGGTATAGTGATCAAGATGGTAGTTTTATAGTGAGTTGACAGGTACGGATATGTCTCTGGAGTATGGAACTAGAAGTGAGGTTAGGAGGGCTGGAACTGAAAGTGAGGTCAGGACAGTCAGATGGGATTTCCCCTCTGTGGTTCTAAAACAGAGAAAGCGTTAATAGACAATGCCACCCCTAGGTCTGGTGTACCATTATACTTATTTTATCTCATCGGCTGCCTCCCACACACACGTGTTTATAGACATGTTTATCAATTTATCAACTGATATTTGTCTTCCTTCATATTTTTACTGTTTTTTTCTTTAGTTTTACATAGTTTCTTATAATATTTACTCTTTATTTTCTTCAAAACCTTATTTCCAAAAATAATTAACCATTGAATAATTTACTAAATTCTGTAAACAACAATTTTTTTTTGGCTATCTTTCAGTTTTTCACCTGCCTGTCATAAAATCCTCTAATATTTTACTTGGGACTGAAGGAAAGCCCATCACCTTGTCTTCAAGTACAACTAATATCATGGATATTGAAAGTGTGACTTGGAAAAGAGATGGAAACACAATTGTAATGTCTACCCAGCAGGTTCCAGTTCCTGATTGGAGAGAGAGAGTACAGCTAAATAGTAATGACTGGTCTTTAACAATCCACAAACTAAGGCTAGAAGACAGTGGAGAATATCAGCAGGTGGTTTCAACCTTAGGAAGTCAGCTTCCAACTTACTGTGTCACACTTCAGGTATATGGTAAGAGTAACTTAAATTTTGTTCCACAGCAAAGCTTTGCTACCTTATTGTATTAGCCCAGAATTATTACTGTATAGACTGTAAGAAGTTAAAGAACACACCAAAAAAGAATATTTTTTGTAATGTTACCTACCTGATATGGTTTGTAGTGAAGGCAAAGAAAAAATGTGAACTCATGTTTTCATAGAGAACTGAGACAACAATGTTTCTGACTGAATGAGAGCCTATGGTTACCAAAGGTGAACAACAGCAAACAGTATCAAAAGCTGTTGATCTGAAGACCTGTGTATTCCCTTCTTTCACTGTTCAAGAGTCCTCTTTTTAATTAAAAAGTGTGATCCCATGTGAATGGACTTCCTATTTGTGGACTGCTTTCTTTTTCCAGCTGTATTTATTTAACAACATTTTAGCAAAAACACATGCGTTTTGCAGTTTGTGAGCATATGATTGGATGACTTCACGTGTGAATAATATGACACAAATAATATGAGATTTTTCAGGGTGATATATTGCTCTTTCCAGCAAAAAGTCACTGAATTCAATAAACAGTAGCAATAAAGTAATGCTTTAAGAGAATCAGCATTTCATACTAGCTGTAAGTTACACCCCCAATTGCATTTTTCTGGTGATGTAAAAAATGTAAGGGGTTTTTGCAAGAGTGTCAGCTCATTTACAACCAACAGGCACTTACATGTCCTAATGAAAGAACATAAATGGCGTTTTATTATATCCCTGGATGATAAGCCCCTTTAATAGGTGTCCACCATGCATGATTCAAATCATTTTTGTTATTTCTGCTTAAAGTACTTTGTTAGGAAATTTTGTAATATATTTGACATCTCTGTTGGCTCTGAGGTGGAGGTTAATCATTTACTTGATTTTAAACAGGGTAATACAAGTATCCATGATTATGTAGTCACTTTTTATACAAAGCTGCTGATGTGGGTTAGTTCAAGAAGGACTATTCATCAGGAATAAAGGGTGAATTTGCATGTCACGATGTGGAGAATATGTTGTAAGAGGTGTAGTGGTCAAGGGAAAAAGGGGCAATAAGCCAAAGGCAGTCTGGTGTGCCAACACTGTCCTTCCCATTTAGTAAGTGTTCTTGTAAACAAAAATAACTCACAATATCGTGAAAATAACAACAAAGTAACTGCCACATGGAAAAGCGGCCTCGATCGTCAGGCTTCTGCCAGCGACGCACATTCTTGTAAGGAGGTTCTTGCTTTGGATCGTCTCCTTGGTCAAAGATGCCTCCTTTCCTGCAGCCATCCTTTAAAATCTCTGGGACCATAAGAGGTGGGGTCATTTGCCCTCACTGGGCGTTTTCTCTGGGCTGAGGAAGAAGAACATGACAAGGCCGTTGGCAAAACCACCTAGTCTCAGCCCTGGGTAGTACTACATACCTGGGAACAGCTTGGATGGTGATCCTTAGACATGCATGTGTGACAGAGGTCATAGATTTAGTGTGGAAAAGAAGGACATGATTTATGACGGTCAAATATAAAGAGAGACAACAGAGATGGGCAGTTTTTTGAAACAGTATTGAAATAAAGAGGACTCCAGAGCCATGGAATTTGGAGAAACAAATATGAATTATAAAGAAAGAATCTAGGAAAAGTTATGTTTCAACTGTTGAAATTTCAGACACACTGTAGCCAGTTACCCCAAGCAGAAACTAAAGCACTCACACTATGTTTGAGTTTGTACGGTGGGTATTTGTAGTCTAAACTTTTTTGAAAATGCATGGATGGCACTGGTTCAGTTATGAAATACTGATTTGGGGATGCTGTTGGATTCATAGGTAGCTGATAATTTTATCATTTTTAAATTAGTATCAGAACTGGGCCCAATCAAAATACAAACCAAAAGTACAGTACTATCAATTGATAGAACACCACAAAGTCTTTGAATTTACAAATTCTCCACACTTCTAATTTCTGTACAAGTGTGGATATTTCACAGTGTCATCCTTGCCACCTTTGCCAGATCTGCTTTAGTAGGTTTGTCGGTGCCTAGTGTAACAAAGTATTGAGCTAGATTACAGGCTGTGTGAGCCAAGAACCAAAACAAGATAAAAATGGGAGATACCTCTGCTAAACCTGTTTTTAGACCACACACGTCATAAAGCCGTGGGGCTTCACTTAGAAAAGTTTGTGTGGATTTGAGCATGAAAATATGTACATGCCAAAAAACAGGAAAATGCATACTCCAAAATATGGAGTACTCACATTTCTATGCAATTGATCCTTTATAAATCACAATCACCTTGTAAATATGCACACTCAAATGCCGCCCTGGAACACTTATATATGGAGCATGCTAATCATTCTCATATGCAATCATGATGCTGAAGAAGCTCATTGGCTGGTAGAACAGCCTTGTTCTTAATGCATCGAGACCCTGCATTTAAGAATATCTGGCTGTGCTCTACAACTGACAGCACAGAATCATGCACATTATTATAGCACCTCTCCTTTACGTTTTAGAGGTCAGTGAAAGGTGTAAGGTGCCATGACATGATTGCTGTTGCAATGAATAGTATTGACCATATAAAAAACTGCAGGGTCAGCCAGTTACCAACAAGCCAGTCACCATATACAGTACTGTATGCCTGCCAAACCTACTTTGCTGTAAAATAAATAAATTGTGGGTTGACCCCAGACCACTGAGACATTTGACAGTCACATCTTGGCATCACAGATGACTTGTACATTATTGGAATGTAAAAGGTCTCATACTGTATGCTTGTCATGTCAAGCACATAACAATGGCTTGGTGGAATTAATTTAATGCTTGTTGTCATTCAGCTGGTTTAACTGTTTTTCTCTACTTGATCAAAGGTGTCATCGCTTACCTGTTTCTCAATAATTTTACATACAAATGGGTTAGAGTTACTGTAAATATTCACATTTCCCCATTAAGTTTCCTTTTATAAGTCCCAATGTTTATGTGGAAAGTTGCATACTAGTATTTCTATCCAGTTTTTGTGCGTACGCCGCTGGAGTTTAGGGTCAGGCAGAAGGTGTGAGTTGCCATGTGGTTCATCCATCTGAGGGTCCTGTCTTGTAAACTGGCTCTTCAGTATATATACTATTATCAACTGCATCAATCCACTAACTCAAACTAGTCATGCCTTACCATTTCCGTATAAAGGTATTATGATTTCTGGTTTGGGTTTTGAAATATGGAGAATCCACATTTTGCAGTGGTTTTAGTTTTTAATTAATATTTAATCATTTTAAAAAAAATTTGAATTATTTCTGAGGCTTCCAAATATTCCACCATCCTCTCTTCCATCATAGCTTCCAGAGTGTCAAGGGTCAGTTATGTAATAGAGCTGGTTTTACTGATAAGTTTGTTTGACCATTTTGCATCACCTTAATTTAAGTTTGTTCCTCAGGAGACCACCACATAGAGGAACACATAGAGGAACACACTAGCTTCAACAGACTGGTAAAACATTTCCAGCAGCTTCCTATACTTATCTAAATACCAGAGTCTCATCAGGAACTACAGTCTTCCCTGGTCCTTCTTATGCAGCAGCATTATGTTATCACACCAGTCTAGTTTGCTTTTCACATGAACTCCCGAGTACTTATAGTTCTGCACTACCTCCACTTCCTCCTCCTAGATTGCGACTTGTCTTAGGGGATCTCCAGAAGTCCACCACCAGCACTTTTGTCTTGTTGATGTTGATCTGCAAGTGGTCCTCATTGCACTACAAGACAAAGACCTCCATCCTCCTTACTCCAACTCTTCTCCGTTAGCAATTTAACCTATGATGGAGGAGTCATCTGATAATTTAAGTAGTTTGCAAATGCTATTATTATACCCATGTCTGTTGTGTAGAGGGTAAACAGGAAGGGGCAGTGTGGTGTTAAAGGCACTGTAGAAATCAAAGAACATTATCCTGACTGTGGTGTCAACTTTGTCCAGGTGGGAATCAGCTCTGTGGAGCATACTCTATACAGTAAATCAGAGAAAACCCCCACACCTACTGTATATCAGCACTGTAGGCACATTTAACAGGATCAAGATGGTCTGTAAACAGGGATCAAAGCTGTTTCAGGAACAGCTTCTCAAAGCTTTTCATAATGTATGAAGTATGAGCAACTGGTCTTTGGGAGCACTGAAATGCTCTTTCTTTGGCGCTGGACCATACAAGATGTTTTTCATAGCAGTGGAACCTTCTTCAGACTCCGGGAAAAGGAGAACAGGTGCTGAAATACCCCACAGATCTGTCTGACACATTCCGTCAGGCTTGTTTGTGCTGAGTTTCTCCCCCAGTCTCTCGTCACCTGGTCAGCAGAGACAGGCAAACTAGGAAGAGGAAGGGGATGGTGACCACAGGTGTAGTGCCTTCAGAAGCGAGGTCATGGGGAAGTACAACGGTTGTAAAGGGCAAAGGTTTTAGTAGGGACCCCAGCACCTGCTTAATTTGCATATGGTGGATGGCGGTTTTGGAAGAAGGCTAGACTGACAAGTGTGAGTCAAACTTGTGAAGCCGATGTCACATTATTCGACTTCAGTCATTGATCTTGTTGCTGGACATTCTCAGTTTAAACACTGCCTGTGTCTATTTTACTAAATACTGCCTTTCTAGTACAGCCATGCTCATCCCTTTTTGTCACAGCCAATATCATGTTGGCTGGCAGAGTCACAGCTGGACAATTGGTTAACACATTAACAGATATGGGGAATTTCAGCCACCGTTTCTGCCCTTTTTTCTTTTTTCCACTTGTTTTAGTAGGTAAAACATGAGACATCAGACTGACAAGCCTCACTTCTGTTTGCAATGTTCAAAACATGCATGTTCTTTACTCAGTGTCACTACATTGTATGCATTGTACGTCTGGATGAGCTTTTGTCAGTCTCATGAACATAGAGCCCATCCCTGTGAGAAAAGACAGAATCGAATTGAGTTGCAGACTAGTTGGACAGAGTCTCTGGGCATGACATATTAGCTGCACAGGAGCAAGCCTTCATCCCCTTTCCCTCTCACTAAAGTAATGTTAATGAAGGCTATGACTGAAAATTGCTGTAACAGTCACCTAATGTGACATTGCCTTTAAAGAACCTGTTCAATTCTTTCAAGTTTCACTCTCATAATACTGAGCAAGCCAGTATTAGAGGATCTAAATCTACAATTAGTAAAGTCAAAAACAAACAGGGGCTCTGAATCTAAAGTTATGCCTAGATTCTTTAGTTCTGGCCATATTTATAAAGTCATCTGGCCTGCTTTATTTGTAATGTCCTCACTTTTTTGTTTGCTGCCAATAATTAAAATTTGCGTTTTTTCTTTGTTTACTTTAAGGAAATTATTACTCACCCATTCAGTGATGCTGGTAAAACACAGGATCAGAAGATTTAGAGCCTCTGGCTCTATCAATAAGCAAATCTGTGTGTTGTTTGCATAATTGTTGTAAGTCACACTATATTTCAAAATGATCAGGCCTAATGGGAGCATGTAGATTGAGAATATTTGGGGACCCCAAATAAATCTTTGTGGCCCACCATACATAATATCATGGATCTCTGATGATTCCACCAATAGCAGTTTGTATTGTTTTGTGACCATAGCTTTCTTTGTTATTCTGTCTTCCATATCACGCCTTATTTTAGGATTCCTGTGGTTGCAAAAGCACAACCATCAAATAGGTTAGGAAATTAGAGACTAGGTTAGAGACTTAGTGCAGTTAGTGTCAAAACCACTGTTTACTAAATTATTTGCTCACAATGCTTTGCTATACTGTTTCAATTCTCCCTCCTGACTATTCTGAATTTAGCAATATTTTACTCTCGGTACCGAGTGCCAAAATTGATGAATTCTCTGCTCTTTACATGGCTCTTTGAGGTGGCTTGCTATCATTAAAAGGACTGCCTTCCTATATCAGTACTAGTTGGAAAAAATATTAGTTACTGTGCAGAGCTGCTGTTTTTATAGGTGCTCCTGCTATTGACGATGTAATGCCAGCTTATTCTTTTGGTGATTCATTCTTGGCAGATGTAACTTGTCCAGCGCCATTGCATAGCCCTCCTTTCAAAGTTACAATACCCAGCAGCCACTTCCAGCTCTTTGCAACAGCGCACAAACTCGTGGTCTTCACACCTGCTTCAGTCATGCAGCCGGTGGCAAGGGCACATCAGTAGGGTTTGGGAGTGCTGTGTTGTCAGATGGTCTAGCAGGGATGTTGCGTGCAGCACGAGCAGATGGCAACAAAGATGTTCAATGCTAGTCAGCTGTAGGGAAGATGCAGGTATAACAGTCTTTTTGCTGTTTTCCTTTACGGAATTGGCACTGAAAACCATTTTTCCAGGTCTGGGTCTTAGCTTTGAAACTCTTCCTTCTCTGCTGCTTCACAATACTTCTATGATCTGCCTTGTCCTTAGCTTGCACATTTTTATCACCGGTTCTTCTTCACACAGCTCACTTGGGGCCAGTGGCCACATTTTTACCCAGATCCATTTGCCTGATGCTGTGCCTGTGTCCATGCAGGCTAATGGACCTTAGCAAATGGTAGTGGTGGAGCAGCGGAGTATCAGTCTCTCAGCTGTCTCCAACCCTGAACTGCTGCTGCAAACGGCACTCCAGATTATGGATCTTGGCCTCGGGAATCTCCAGCATTTCCTCTGAAGAGTCAAGCAGGTTTGTTTTAGGTTTGCAAAGCACCTGACACTTTGCTAAGTTGGACTGTTGATCTTCTCCATGTCCTGTTCCTGACACCAATATAACATCAGTGCCAAGCACCACAATGGATGGATTCTCTGCTCTGTATATGTCTCTTTGAGGATGCTAGCTGTCCTTAAAAGGATGGCTTGCCTTTTGCACACTAGTTGGAAAAATCATGTTCATTTGTACAGAGTTGCCATTTTTATAGGTGCTCCTGCTATTGATAATGTAACTCATCCCTGTCTGGTGTAACTTGTCCACCACCGTTGCAACATGTTTAACAAACAAACATCTTTAGATTTGCCTCCCCATTTGAAAAATAATTGCTCAATTGAATTATTACCTGACTCAGTCCTACAAAATATGGACACAATATGCACCCTATCCTATCCTGAACACAAAGCCATGGAGAAATATATACAGAAAAAGCTGCAAAATGGATTCATTAAACCGTCCAGCAATTCAATAGGTGTGGGATTTTTCTTTCTACAGAAAAAAGATTGCAGTGTATTGAAATGTATCATTGTTAAAATATAGGAATATTAAAGGGGATGAGTGATAAACATTTAATACATCTACTTTGAATTACTAACATAACATAGTCCTCTATGGCACGGGTGGGGAGATTCAGTCCTGGAGGGCTGCAGTGGTTACAGGTTTTTGTTCCAACCCATTTGCTTAATTAAAAAACAATCCTTGTAAATTATTTAATTTCATGGCTTGGCTGTGCTTTAACTCTGCTATGTCAGGTAATTCTCATATCCTAGATGTTTTTTCCTTTCTAAGGATATCATCCAAATGATTTGAAGTCTAAAACAGATGAGTTATTCTCAGTGCTTCACTTTTTTCTCTTCACTTTCCTTCCAAGTATTTAATTAAACCCAATAATGCATGATAAATACACACAGGCCTAAATGAAAACAAGCTAAATGGAGTATGTGTGTTAGTTTACATTGATGACATCTTTTTTTTCTGAAGATCTTGTAACTCATGTTCATCATCATTAAATACTCCTACATTGATTACAGCTTATATGTAAAGTTGGAAACTTTTGTTTATCTGCTTTGAAATAACAAGGTCAGGATTATGATTGCAGTCATACTAAATTGGGTTCTTCCTGAAAGCATTAGGCAAGTGCAAACATTCATATAAACTTTACTACAGTGATTATTTCTCTAATATTTTTAATATGTTTAATATGAAAAAGTAACAAAAATTTCAATTGGACAAGAGAAGCACAATTAGCCTTCTGTCATCTGAAATATTTGTTTATATTGGCACCTATATACTGTGTCCCTAATCCTGAGCTTCAATTTATATTGGAAGTACACACCTCTGAATTTGGAGTAGGTCCATTGTTTTGTCAACAATTTTCTGATACAAGACTACTGTGCATTTTATTCTAAGAAACTAACTTTGGCAGAGCAAACTTATTCTGTAGGTGGCAGTAAATCACTGGCAATATAATTAGCTTTAAATAAATTCAGATACTGGTTAAAGTTAGCCAGATTTCATTTGATGATATTTACAAATGATAACAAATCCTATTTATATCTCATATCAACCAGGGGATACAAATGGGAAAGCTGATGCTCTGTTCTGTTTTTATATTAATGTCTTTTCTCCTGATAACAATACATTTTACTGCCATTCACTTACCTCTAATAGAGCAAAGGGTCAGTGTTGCATACTTCCTGGTTGTCCAAGATTCTAACTTCAAACAAAAAAAAAGTTGAGTTGGTAGTTAGTGTATGTTATTGACCTTTAGAATTTTTAATTGTTGGTATTATGTATTGACCTTGATAGTTTGATATTTTTTGATTTCAAATCTTGCTAGTTCTTTAAAATTTGATTTTTCTCTAATTTATCTATTGGTCCTTTTGTATTATTCACCCTGCCAATTCCCCTATCTAGGGATAACATTGTTTACATTATATTGCATAATAGATATCTACTGACATTTCACATGGGCATTTTTTACAGAAACAATTAAAGATATTGTGATCAGCATAAATAGAAGTGAATCAAGTGGTAACAACACTTGCAACATTACTCTGCTCTGCATCACCAACACCCGCAATCAGGTCAATTACAGTTGGATCAGACCAGAATCCTTTAATGGTGACACCTCAAGGAGCCAAGATGGAAAACTCGACTTGTTACTTAGCCACGAAGATAAAGACATTGTCTTCACTTGCCAGGCTAGTAATCCTGTGGATAACATCAATAAAAGTGTACAACCTTGGAAGGAATGTCAGCATCAAAAAAGAGGTAATGTAACAAAAAATAATTAAACTAAAATAATTTATGCAAGTGAAAACTGGATGGAGATTGTCAACAATTATGGTTATATTGTTACAGCACCAATATTAACATGCATACTATATACTAATTCATAATAAGTGAGGGGTGTCAGTGTCAAGGTGAATAAGTGAACATTAAAGGTGAACATTGAAGGTGGATTAAATGACTCCTAAAATGTATGGTTCTGCTTCAGATGGAATGAGAAAGATAACACAGACTATTTGCAAATTGTTCTAAAAATTACAGGACAAATAGTAACAAAACATAATATTGGATCTGCAAGCCTGATTAATCTAGCTCAGGGATGAATGTGAGAAGAAAACTATCCCTGCTGAATCTTACATAAGGCAGGAACCACCTCTAAGTGGACACCAGTACGCTGTATACATTGACCAACACTCATATAGGGTCATTCTAGAGTTGTCAGTTATTCTACGCTGCACATCTCTGAAGACACATTGAGAACTGAACTAACTAGAAGCATAAAACAAAACCAGTGTAATGGAGATGTATACATGTGGTAGATCGTATCATAAGCTAGCTCCATAACTATCCAGCTCTCTGCTGACATTCATACCTTCTTTCAAAGTTTAGAATGACTTAGGTTTATAGCTTATGATGACAAGAGGTTATTGGATGTAGTCAGTTAACCTGTAATTCTTCCTTATGGTCTAACAAAAAAATGATGTGCATTACTACCTCATAGTGCCTGCTCAACTTTTCATTTTCATTTTATTCATGATAAGAGTACAATTCAACCTCAACAGTGTAAAATTAAGTGCCCTAAAGGGGCATCAAAAGTATCATTTAAAATTAAGTGCTTATCAAGGTGCCCAACAAGAGCTTGAAGTGTTCACCCACAAAGTACAGGGAATTCATGCCTTTTTAAAGAATTAGTACCTAACTAAGAAATAAAAATGAAAAATTAACCAGGTTAACACAGAGACACAAAAATAATGATTCAAATTTTAGAAAACAATTTTTAAAGAGAAAACAAATAAATTCAAGCCAAGGTAAAAAAACACACTGGTTATTTATAGGTGACTCTAGTTCTCTCTGTAAAGAATAACTTTCTAACATTTATGTAAAAACATCCATCCATCCATCCATTATCTAACCCGCTGAATCCGAACACAGGGTCACAGGGGTCTGCTGGAGCCAATCCCAGCCAACAGAGGGCACAAGGCAGGAAGCAATCCTGGGCAGGGTGCCAACCCACCGCAGATGTAAAAACTTCTTAAAACAATATGTTTACCTGTTTTTTGTTTAGAACGTATGTTAAAGTAAAAGTTGACATCCAATGTACTAATTATTTTCATAATTTTAAACACTTCAATCATGTCACCTATTTATGTCAATTTGCTTAAACTGAAAAGGTTTAACTTCTTAAATCTTTCCTCTTATTGCTCATTTAACATAGTCCTTTAATAGGCTTAGTCACTGTTCTCTGGACTCTCTCTAGTCCTTGATGTGTCTTTTTTGTAACATGGACACCAAAACTGCACACAATACTTCAGGTGATGCATTACTAGTGTTTTATATAACTTAAAGCATAACTGCCATTGATTTTTTACTCTACATATTGGGCTATATAACATATTAGCCTCATTTGTGGCATCTGTACACTATCTGGATGTGAAAAGTGAAGAATCCTCTACAACTCATAGTTCCTAAGGTATATTTTCAATTTCAAACTTCCCATTGTGTATTCATGTCTCTCTGTGTGCAAACATATCAAAAAGAGAGAATAACATCACAGTGTGACAGTGCAAGTCGGCTCCACACTCCCTGTTACACTTTTAAATATGTGGAGACACAATGAATGCTAGGAGACAATGGCTAAGCAACAGGGCTAGAACTGGAGAAAATGAAGTAAATCACACATGCTTTGCCTTTAGTTAATAAAAGTAAATAAAGATAATATTTTTAGTAGTATAATAGCTCTGCCTTGCATTGTCCATTGTGCCCCTATTGTTGTTTGGTTTGTGAATACGGGAGGTTGATGCACTGTGTGTTTAAGAAAATAATTAGAAAGGAGTAAAGAATACAATTTTCGTCACTAAGTTGTAAATGCTTTGCATCACTGACCTGCAGTTACATGATGTGAGTTACTGCTTTGACAGAAAATTCTGATTGTTGTTTCTTCATTATGCAGAGGCTAACTACATGGAATTACTGCTGTATGTTGCTCCCCCATTTTTGGCTCTGATAATTCTGGTGGCAATAATGATGTACTGCAGAAAACATCATAGGAAAGGTATGCAACCTGCTAAATTGCATTCTGTCTTGAACAATTCCCTACTCAGTTACTGTATGTTACATCATTTTTATCAGATTTGTTCTTGAGATACTAGCCAAAGAGAGAACTCAATGCATTATAATCTTTATAGCATAAGCACAATAGGATATCCATTATAGAAAAATACATTTTCATCCAGAGGACAAATAGCAAAATGGTCTTTACTTTGTGCAATTTAAATTCTTATTTTATTTTTTAAAAGTAAACTGTACATTTTTCAAGAACAGCCCTTTTGATGTAACTTAGGTAGAAACAAAATATTGGCACGTGTTTCAGCTGAATACAAAATATTAAAGCAGTGTTTATTAAGAGAGTAATTCATATTTGTAATTAGGTAAAGTGTTAATCACAATATCTCATTTTGTGCTTTATCAAATACAAAATATAAACTTATATATAT
>JANRMT010062798.1:18096659-18110536 GCA_026402145.1 Polypterus bichir lapradei
ACTTTTTCCACCGTGTGCTTTGTTTCCGCAGTAGCTGCACTTATGAATATGCTTGTATGTATCAGACGCTTCATATTTTTTTGCTGCCTTTTCAATTGTGTAATTCGGTTTTTGTTCAGCGCTCTTTGGAACTGTTGCTTTTTGTCTGTGCACTGCATCAGTTCACGTGAGCCGCTCGGTGTACATGCATCAAAGTTTCCCAGCTGTGTTGGTGCCATGTCGTGCTATGTCCATGGCTGTATCTAATGTTACCTAAGTCCTGGCACTTAAAACTTTCTCTCGCAGTTTCGCTTAATTTGTGCCAAACACCACCCTGACCATCTCATCTTCCTCTGCATAAGCACAGTCCTTCACCCGTGAATATTTAGTGGCAGTGTTTCTATTGGATTGCCGCTGACGGACGGCCTTATATGGGCAGGCACTAAATTACAAACGCCAGCGGCAGCCTGTCTATGAACTTAATTTAAAGTTTAGGTTTACATCGTGCTTTGTTTCCGAAGTAGCAGAACTCATGAATATGGTTGTATATGTCACTCGCTCGCTTCTTATTGTTTCGCTGCCTTCTCAATTATATAATGCATGTTTTCTTCAGCGCTTTTTGGGGCTCTTCCTGGTTTTCTACGTACTGCGTGATTACGTGGGAGGCGTGATGATGTCACACGAAACTCTGCCCCCACGGCTTTCAAGCTCATCTCCATTACAGTAAATGGAGAAAAACAGCTTCCAGTTATGACCATTACGCGTAGAATTTCGAAATGAAACCTGCCCAACTTTTGTAAGGAAGCTGTAAGGAATGAACCTGCCAAATTTCAGCCTTTCACCCACACGGGAAGATGGAGAATTAGTGATGAGTGAGTGAGTGAGTGAGTGAGTGAGTGAGTGAGTGAATGAGTGAGTGAGTCAGTGAGTCAGTGAGGGCTTTGCCTTTTATTAGTATAGATTTTACATACTTTACATCTGCTTCAGAACTGGGGAAGTTATCATGAGGAACTAACATACACTTTAAATATGCAAAACAATGGCAAAACAATGGCTGCAGGTGTTGGTGTATTGTAGCCATGCTGAAAGTTTTCAAGTGTGAAATCAAATGATTTGAATCATTTAAGGTATAAAACAACAACAACTGTAATGGATAATTAAAGTTCTACATCTTTTTAATTGATGCATATTTTTTGTCAGAATTAGATAAAGAAGAGAAAATCAACCCATATACTGTTTACGCAGAAATTGGAACACCCAACATAGGAACAAGTAAGGTGAGTAAACCAACTGGCATCAAAAGTGGAGCAGTACAGACCTCAGTTGAGTAGAGAGGGTGCAGTCAGAATGGTCAGAGGACAGCAAAACCTTTATGTGGAAATAAGTGTTACTGATGGAGCTCACTACTGTAAATTATGAGTGCATAATACGGAGGTCTGAAACTTGAAAGTACACAATTTAAGTGTTTAAAAGTATGAACGGAATTAGTATGGAGGATTCAGGCTGCTACTTTAAAATCAATTTTATAACAAAAACACGGGGATGTGACTGGGAAACTTGTTATAAGTAGATTACACACAAATGTTAGACAGTTTTTGTTCATGCAAAGATCCATAGATACATAGAGTAAATGAATCAGTAGAGTGGGAAAGAGCAAGAGTTTAGGGACCATCATATCATGGTTTGATGTTATTTAGGACAATCTACAGTAGGTGCATAGGATGAGCAAATGGCCTGTTCTCATCACAGCCTTTTTAAAGCCCTGATGTTCTAATGTAGTCTTTAATGTATTGACTAAAAACTCCCCAATCCAGTCTCAGTCACCTGGATGAAGATGTCCTAGGCAAACATATTTGTGTACAATAAACACTTTTTTAAAAGGATTACCTCTATTAAACCACTTTAGTTTGACAATACATGGTGTCAAAGAGAAATTCAATAAGTCAGTTTCAGGGCGTACAGTTTTGATCTCCAGGCTACAAAAAGGACATATCAGTGCTAGAAAAAGTCCACAGAGGAGCGATAAGGCTGATTCTAGGTTTACAGGGGATGAATTATGAGGAAACACTGAAGGAGCTGAGCGTTTTCAGTTTAAGCAAAAGAAGATTAAAAAGAGACATGACTGAAGTGTTTAAAATTATGAAGGGAGTTAGCCCAGTGGAATGTGACAGTTACTTTAAAATGAGTTAATCAAGAACACGAGGCACCACTTGAAACTTGTTGAGAGTAAATTTTGCCTAAACATTAAGATTTTCTTCACTCTGAGAACCACAGACATTTGGAATAAGCTACTAAGTACTCTTTTAGACATTAGAACTTTCAAAACTAGATGTTATTTTAGAAAAATTAATTGGATATGACTGGCAAGCTTTGTTGAGCTGACTGACCTGTTTTCGTCTAGATTGTTATAATATTCTAATACCTTTATTGACGGGTGCATGGAGCAACTTGCAGTACCATGAAGGTAATGACTGAATTACAGCTGTTACAATACAATACGGGTGGCATGGTGGCGCAGTGGTAGCGCTGCTGCCTCGCAATAAGGAGACCTGGGTTTGCTTCCTGGGTCCTCCCTCGTGGAGTTTGCATGTTGTCTGTGTGGGTTTCCTCCTGTAGTCCAAAGACATGCAGGTTAGGTGCATTGGTGATCCTAAATTGTCCTTGGTGTGTGTTCCCTGTGGTGGGCTGGTGCCCTGCCTGGGGATTTGTTTCCTGACTTGAGCCCTCTGTTGGCTGGGATTGGCTCCCGTGACCCTGAATATAGTGGGTTGGGGACTGACATGAATTCTAATTTAATAAATCGATCTCTGTTTTATACTTTATGCTTCTTACATGAAATGTTCATACAATACAATAAAATTTATTTTTATATAGCCTAAAATCACACAAGAAGTGCCGCAATGGGCTTTAACAGGCTCAGCCTTGACTCTCTAAGAAAACAAGGAAAAACTCCCAAAAAATGAACAATAAAAAAACCATAGTAGGGAAAAAAATGGAAGAAACCGTGGGAATGTCAGCTCAAAGAGAGACCCCTTTCCAGGTAGGTTGGGTGTGCAGTAGGTGTCAAAGAGAAGGGGGTCAATACAACACAATACACAGAACAAAACACAAGTAATCCTCAATACAATATAATAGTGCAATAGAAATATTACAAGTACAGAGCAGAATTCAACAGTAGATGATATTACATAATTCGACTGTTGATCACACTTCTCAAATACACAGTAAATTACAAGAGCATGTGATTAGTGAGCATTTCTCAGGTCCTTGCAAGTTACTGATGAATGGACCCTCAGAGTCAGAATGTCTCCTACTCTGTCTTACACTGGTTCTTATCAGTTCTTAACCCTGATCAGGCAGTAGCAGCTCAGCACAGCGAGGCAGGATCACAGATCAAAAGGCTTTAATTAAAAAGCTTTGTAAGAGTGCTGAGGGCAAGAGCTCACATTTTGATGTAGTTAAGAAATCTGCAAAGAAGTCTGGCACAGGCTGGTTTTAAATGGCATAAACCTCAACAATTAGTAAAATAAATGTAATATAAAAATATTAAAAGAAAACTAAAGAAGAACTTAATTTTTGATGCATTATTTAAACTTGACAACATCAACAATTTACTAGAATAGTTAAACAGAAACTTGCAAACTGCAAATCTGAGAGAGACGCTTACTAATGTGCCAAAAGCCATCAGACCTTGAAGACTGAGATGCTGTCTGAGTGGGGTTTCCCTGTTTACCTCAATTGACTAATATGCTTTGCTATTTAATCCCAAAGTCCTCAGTGCATGACTCACCTCTGCCCTTTGGGACAGGATAGCATCCGGGATGGGGAGTTTATTACTGAGCATGGACAAATGGTTCTATGATCTGGATTCACTCAGGAAGAGGAATTTGAAATAATTTCTAGTCATACAGGGCATTGCCACTTGCAAGGTCAGAAGCCGCTTTAACAGCTGACCTTGTGGAATTGTCCCTTTTGGCTCAATTCTCTAAAACAAAGATGCCTAACCTGCATTCAGCACCCACTGCCGTCATCTCAGGAAGGGCACAAAGATGAGAGGGGGGAGTGACACTCTAAGGAGAGACATACAGCATAGTAGTGCAGAGAATGCACAGCTCAAGAGTCCTGGGTTCAATGTCTGGCCTAGGCACTGTCCAAATTCAGCTCACATGCTTTCCCAAGTGAGGTGTGGGCTCCCCTCCTCTGCCTCCCAAAGACGTGTATATTAGGTAAACTAGAGACTCTAAAATAAACCCACATGAATAAACGTAAATGCACCCTATGACAAACTGGCACCTTTCCAGTCTGATTCCTGTATTCGATATACAGGACCAGCAGCCTGAAATGGAAAGGCACCAAACCTATTTTAAAATTGTCAAGACAGGACCAACAAAAACCTGTCACCATGAGATCCACAAATGATAGCATGCAATTCTTTTTCCTGAAGCATCCTCTCATATTCAGATGCCTATTCAATTAACAGCAAAACCTGCAAATGCAAGTTTGAAACCTTTGTTATAGTAGGCCCACCTAAGATATGAATGTATATATTGTTTAGTGAATATTAGCACTTATCCCGCTTTTTATAACTAATTCATTAATTCGATTTCCGTACTATTCCCTAAATAATGTATCAAACAGCCTTGTTTATACACTTATTTGGATTAACTGTTAGATTTCATTGCTAATATCCATGTCATCCACATAAGCATAAGGTTATTTTGTATGTGTCAGCTCTTTTTTTGCATACATATAGTGTTAGATAACACCATAACTTTAGCCACTTTAGTTAATATCCCAAATTCAATAAATAATCTGATTTCACCTCCATCATGGTATGCATAACCATTTACTACTTGATTCTCCAGTTAAGCTCACTTAAACCATGTGTTTCAACAAGTCTTAAATAGCAAAGTGGAAGCATGCTGTCCTTTTATAGTAATCTTTTTTTAGTGCTTTGCCAGATGGACTTTTAAAGAAATGTTATAAAGATTCCTTATTTTCTCTCCACTTAGTGTATGAGTTCTTCCTTTTTAATTCAGTGCCTAACCTTTCAGGGTAATTTAACTTATACCACTCTTTAGTGAATTTACACGAGTCTCTCTGTTGTTATAAGTTGAATTCTTTTTTACTAAGTGGCAAGCTCTTCACTTGATGCATTGATAATGTCGGCACTTCATGTACTGCTTTTTCATTTCCCTGGGCTGAACTGATGGACATAAATGTGTCTGAGCTGATAATTAACTGTGCTAACATGAAACATTAGAGTGGTGAATTAGAAACACGGCTGATCGTTCATTCAGGGAGTCATCAATTGGTTTTCCTGCACAAAAAACAGTCTTGATGTGAACAGACAAGACTTTAGAAAATAACAAATAAAGATGCATTTTCAGGAAGTCAAAATGACACAAAAAATTTTCTTAAACCCAAATACCAAGAAAAAAGGACCTACTATCTTTGATATATTAGTTGTCCAATGTATAATTAGTGCACTGAGTCAATTTTCTGATGAACGTCTAAAATGTGTTTATTCAAAACAAAGAAGCAATTTTAAATAATGAAGAAAATAACAATAAAAGTGAAGTAAAAGCATACTTAATAAAATAGAGCAGAGAAGATAGTAGGAACAGATTTCAAAATAGAATTCAAAAACGAACCTCCTACAAAGCAGAGTAATCATTAATTGCTTGCTGAAGTAGAGTGCAAATAGACTACTAAGGTGACAGAGCAGGAAGTACTTTTGGACAAAGTCCTGCACCAGACCTCCAGTGAGGAGTAGCACATTAATAAAGAGAGATCTTCAATATGGGATGGTTGATTTTGTCAGGAATAGTGCCCTGCAATAGCAGCAGTGGCCAGAGATGCCTGACTTTCCCTTTAGAGTAAAAGAACAAGCAAAATAAGAACTAGTAAGGAGCCTGAAGACTTCCTACCTTAAAGTGTCACTAGCTGACCACAACTGGGACCAGGTTGCCATTATAAAAACTCAGTTAAGTCAGACAGAAGGCCATTACCTTTCCACCTAACAGTTGGCTAAAGCATATAATCCTTACCTAAAATAAAGTAACTATGTTGAGTCATTTGGAATCTTAGCAGCTGTTGAGCTCACAAAAGCACCTTGGCCTTTAAGGCCTCCTGAAAGCTTTTCTGGAGTGTTAAATTTCAGTGTTCTATTGTCAAAAAAGTGATGTCTCTAAACTCAGAGGTGATTTCTGGGGTTTGATGGATGTGACTTTTGAAAGTTCATTTTAGCTATAGGGCTCATTGTACTTAGATTTAGGGGTCATATATATACAGTGGAACCTCGGTTCACGACCATAATTCGTTCCAAAACTCTGGTCGTAAACCGAGTTGGTCGTGAACTGAAGCAATTTCCAAAAAACACCACGCGCTCGCTCTCTCTCTGCGCTTGCTCGCGCTCTCTAATCTCTCTGTAGCACACCCCCCCCACACCCCCCGTCAGCAGCGCTCGCTCGCTCGCACGCTCTCTCTCTCTCTCTCTCTCTCTAAACAGAGGGGAACATTTGAACAAATCCGAACTTTAATTTAAAAACCAACCACAAGCAACCAAAAAAGTAACATTGCAGGAGATCACGCTATTAACCTTAAAGCCCGATCGCTGTAAACACTTTTTTTAAAATGAGTTTTAAGCACAGCGGAAAAAAAGGAACATTAGAACAAATCCGAAATTTATTTAAAAACCAACCACAAGCAACCAAAAAAGTAACATTGCAGGAGATCACGCTATTAACCTTAAAGCCTGATCGCTGTAAACACTTTTTTTAAAATGAGTTTTAAGCACAGGGAAAAAGCGAACATTTGAAAAAAGAGAAAAGTAACATTGCAACAATTCACGCTACGAACTGAAAAATTAACTTTTGAAAAATCCGTAATACAAAAACCACCAAGAAAACTAACCTTGCATGAGTCGAGTTCTGGCACGAAGAGGAGGAAGAGTCTGGCTCCACAATGGAGGGATGTTTTCCTTCAGGTGTTTTCTCTCTTGTGATTTCTTGGGTTTCTGGTGTTTTTAGCTGTTTAGCTGGTGGGAGCGAAAGCCTCATGCAGCCATTCCAAAAAGTCCTTGTGACCCAACCCTTCATGTTTGCCCTCCACATTGCTGGCAGTCTGTGATTCAGCCCACTTGGGTGCCGTGGGTACCGCCAGGGGGTGCTGCGGTGACTAGGGAGCCCTACTTATTGGGGTTCAAGCCTTACCTGGAAGTTCTCCCAGGCCAAGCCTTCAGGACACCGGAAGTACTTCCAGGGTTCCCTGGAACAAAAGTTGGGAGGGAGAGCTTGTCCAAAGTGAGTGGAGGCAGAAAGGAATGGTGTGTTGTGGGGAATGAGTGAAAAATGTATCCCACACAGAATAAAACCGTGTGTATTGGTCAAACTATAGATATTAACGATCCGGATAGTAATATAAAAACAGTGCTAGTTAAATTTATAGATGATACCAAGCTAGGTGGATTGGCAGATAGTCTTGAATCCATTGAATCATTGCAGAAGGATTAGAACAGCATACAGGCTTGGGCAAATTTGTGGCAGATGAAAGTTAATGTCAATAAATGTAAAGTATTACATGTAGTAAGTAAAAATATTAGGTTTGAATATACAAGGGAGTTCTGAAATTTGAAAGTGCACCTTATAAGAAGGATTTAGGAGTCAAAGTGGACTGAACAATATCAACTGCCAGACAGTAATCATAAGTCATTAAGAAGGCTAATAGAATATGAGGTTATATAGCATCCTGATGTGTAGAGTACAATTCACATGAGGTTCTGTTCAAGCTTTGTAACACACTGGTGAGGCCTCATCTGGTGTTCTGTGTGCAGGTTTTGCCTCCTGGCAGCAAAAAGAACATAACAGCACAAGAAAGACTCCAGAGAAGATTGATTAGGATGATTCTATGACTACAGTAGATGAGTTATGAGAAAAGATTAATGGAATTGAACCTTTTCAGTTTATGTGAAAGTGGATTAAGAGGTGACATGATTGAAGTGTTTAAAATTATGAAAGGAATAAGTACAGTCGATCCAAGCTGTTATTCTGAAACGTGTTCAACAAGAACACGGGAACACAGTTGGAAACTTGTTAAGGATACATTTCTGACAAATGTCAGGACGTTTTTCTTTACACAGAGAACCACAGACACATGGAATAAGTGACCAAGTAGGGGAGTAGACAATAGGACTTTAAACACTTTGAAAACTTGACTTGATGTTAGTTTGAAGGGATTAAGTGGATAGGATTGGCAGTCTTTGTTGGGCTGAATGGACTGTTCTCGTCTAGATTGTTCTAATGTTCTAATGTTTTAAAGTGAATAGGAAATGGGATTGTAGGAGAAAGAAGAGGAATGAGAAAGGAAATGCTTGGTCATATTTTAGATGTGCGTATATGGGCAAATAAACTGGCATTCAAGACAACCCTTAGTGGTAATGGAGTTTGCTTTTTGTTTTGTATTTCATTCTCCTGCTGCGGTGGAATAACTTGCAAGATAAAAATAGCTATTTGCATTATCTTTATTTTTATCTTTATCTTTATTGAGTAACTGGTGGCTAAAAAGCTTATAGAAAGCTTATAGAATACACTTTGTTCATTTATGTCATTTGTAGAGGAAGATTTGTTGTTTTCGAGGGAGAAATCAAAAAAAAAAAGAAAGAAAGAAAGATAAACTGTTTGTAATGGCCTAGCACAGACATTAAGACTGATTATGACAGCATTTTAGTAGTGGATTTTAACGGTGGTCAAGATGACAAACCACTCAACATGATATTAATGACCATGTATAATCCACTTCAACAGATATTGCTAGAGTTTGTTTTTTGTTTTTAACTTGTCACTTTCTGTATTTACTTTTATTATTGTTTGGTATTTATGTGTACATTGTGCTCTGATTTTTACAGTGATCTGCGCTGCAATTCAATTTGCTCTGTAAAGTGCCTTGTAATAGTGCATACTACTTATGGCAGTATATAGAAAGGGTGATTAATTCATTAGATTATGTAGGTTCAGGAAATGAGTGCATGAATTGAAGATAGACTGTATATAGTGTAAGTAGATTTTACATTTTAAAATTACTAAGACCGTTTTCAAATTTTGCTTTTGTTCAATCATCTTGTAATGTAGGTTGCACAGGTGTACAGTGGTCACTTTTCCTGGCTCATGGACACATTATCCTGGTTTAGATCCCATGTCCGGTCATTGTCTGTACGATGTTTGCATTTTATCATGTATGTGATGGTTTCTCATCAGGTGCACTAGTTTCCTAGTTGTTATGAATTGTCCTCAACTGGGCACTTCAATGGACTGGTGCTCTGATTATACTTGTTTCACGACTTATGTCCAGTGCTGGAAGGATAGGCTCCTGGCTAAAATGATCCCTAATTGAATGAGCAAGTTTGAGAATGTCATTTTGTGTGCATGTATTTCATATTGTTTCAGCTGTTACATGGCGTTACTCAATAATTTTGTATTGTTTGCTTTTGTAAAGGGCGTAACTGATTTAAAGACATAAAGTTCAAGTTCTCGTGACAGAATTCCTGGTGACATGCTTTCTGATCCGGTATCAGCATTTGAGGAACCCATTGGGAACTGACTTTTCACATTATCAAATGGGTGAAATTAGCTATAACATTAACCTTAGCACAACAATCTTCCATAATCTTAGCCTCCAGTTTTTTGCACATTTCCTGTCAAGATGCCTCCACAGAACACCCCGTTTGGGGGTCATTTTGAATTTATTCCCGAACCCATTTAAAATGCTTTGCTCAAATGTTCACCTAATAGTATGACGATGCATCATCACCATACACAGCCTTCAGCCTCTCATGGATTTCATTTGGCCTCTTCTCTTCCTTTGTAAGGAGTTTAATGATGGAATGATGGAATCTGTTGATTTATTTTGTAGACTCGCATATAGATGTGTTTGCCATCCTCTCTCATTTAATGCTTGAAATGGTTTTACACAGCATGTTAAGACACATCCTGATCTCTAGTGACAAGTTTAGATTTGTAACAAATGTGTTATGCTCAGGTAGATACATTATTGGACAACCATTGTATTTACTTGTACCTTGCAAACAATAACACCCAGGATGCATAAAACAATTTAATTTGTTTTTCCTCAGGGTAAAGAAAACAGTAAAAACATTCCTATGACTGTTTATGACACAATAGATATTCCAAAGGTAAGTCACAATGTAGCTTGTGGAGACCTTCATAAAGTGTGCTAGACTGGAATATGTGTTGAAAGGTTTTTATTAATGTTAGTAATGGGAGCTTTAAGAGAGTTGGGGATCACCTTGCACCATGGAGGTATATTTGCATACACTTGTAAGGCGTTTCATTAACAATAAGGAAGACAATTGTGTGATGTTGTTTTATCTACTGTTCAGTGATATTTCACCTAATAAATGGTCATCTACTGCTTCTTGCACCAATATTCAGGAGTATTGCATGATAATCTTTTGAGATTGCATAGTGACATCTGTCCAGATTTTAGTGTGCATAACCTGTTTAAGAAGAGATTAAAAATCAGTCCTTAGCTGGTATCTCCTCAGTCTTCGACATTTCTTAATATGGATGGTTTGGTTGTAAGGTGTCTGCTTTCTAAAAACCAACACCAATATTGCCAGAACCTTCATCTTCATTAATTTTTAAAGGACCTAATTGAGCTTAAGTCTATTTTAAATATTTATTTGACTATATGAATAACTTTTTGGGGGATAGAATAGCTTTGGTGGTTTTAATATGGATTCGTTATTCAAGGACTATTTTTACCAAAGTTCTTGTTCCTTCTGATCACTTCAGCAGATTTCTCTTTGTAGTTGTTGATTAGTTGTGATAGCTTGAAAGTGTTCAAGGCAGTATTGTGGTGCAATAGTTAGTACTACTATCTCATATTTCTCAGTCACTGGACTCAAATTCCAACCCAGCCATCATCTCAGTTAAATTTGAGCATTCCATGTATACATCTGTGAGAAAATCTCTGTTTTCCTCCCAAATCCTATGGTTTTTATTTGCAGTGGTAGCTTTAAATTTTCCAGGTGGAGTTGTGGCTTTGGGTGTGTCCTTGAAAGGACTGGCACCCTGTCTGGAGCTGATTCTTGCCTCTCATCTGAATGTGGTAGATGCATGTTAGGGGTCCATGATGGTAGAGATTTTAGAGAATTAAAACACCATGTCTCAGGCTTGGGTGAGGAGGTGTTAATGGGATAAATGTTTTGGTCAGGCACGTTGCGCCTGCTGAGCATTCAAGGAGCAGGAGTTACCAAAGGGCTTTGAGGATTGGTCTACATATGTGTTATCAAGCCACTGTACAAGATCCAGAATGCACTGGCCCATCTTGTATTTAACCTGCTGAGACAGGCACATGTCACTCCTCTCTTCAGGTCGCTACATTGGCTTCCTATAGCTGCATGCATTAAGTTCAAATACCTCATGCTTTTCTACAGAGTAGTCAATGTATATGACAACACTAGTGAGGTGCTATGCTCCTTCTTGGCCATTCAGGTCTGCCAGTGAACAGCATCTGGTGATGCCACCTCTGTGTGGTATCAAGTCTCAATCCAGACTCTTTTTCTATGTAATTCCGAGTTGATGGAAAGAGCTGCCCACCTCCGTCCGAACTGCTGACTCTCTCAATATATTTAAGAAGCAAAAGCAATTGAAGACCCACCTGTTCTGTGAATATATGTCTAATTGAAAGAAAAAAAATCCTTTGCTCTGTGATCTTTTATATTGTTGGTTAATTTATCATTTAAGTTTAATTGCTTTATCGATTATAATCTATGATTGTAAATTATTGGTTGTTACATCTTTTCACTTGTGGCAATCAACGTTTTGTTACCTGTTCTACTATACTTGCTGGAAAAACAGCCCCTAGCCTAATGTTACTTAATTATGTTTACCTCTGTAAATTTATGCCAAAGGATGGTGGTGGGACAATGGAGATGAGCTTGGACATTGCAGTGGGTAAATGATTATGATGGCTGTTTTAAAAGATGACCACGCATGCCAATGCAGTAGTACACATTTAAATCAAAGGCATAATTAATATAAAGGGCACTTTAAGTGTCATGTATTCAGAGTGACCACCTTTTTCATTAGAAAATCAACATCCCTTTTGCTGGTTTATTTGATATTAATCATTTCATCAGTATTATTGTAAATACAAAATACCATCACACATAATGATATGATAATATATTTTTCTGTTTTTACAGAAACCAACAAATGTTCAGACTCCATCCGTTTATGCCACCGTGAAAAACTGTCAAGGTCAAGTTCAAGAATCCTCACAGTATCAAGTTATCCTCTAAATGTGAAGATGTCTGGCTTGACATTTTGATTGTACTTTTCTTCAAATTGTAAAAAGGCTCACGATCTAAATGTACTTTATCAGTACTGTATTTGACTTAATAAATGAAGCCACAAAACCACTGCATTAACCCACAACTGCTCTGCATTTTAAAATCACCAGGATCTTTATAAGCTGCTTTTTAGCAACTCAAAAGAATAAGACAGTCAACTGTTCATCAAGAAGAACCTGGCCATGCTGAGCACATGCAAAGAAGAAATATTTGTTCTTTTATATTTCTTGTCATGTAGGTTTTTTGTTTGTGTTAAATTCTGATAAATTACCTGCCTTGCAAATGCCTCAACTTATTGGGCCAGAAATTTTCTTATATTGGTACTCTATATAGAGATTCACAGGGCCTGCATAAACGTTTGTAAGAGGAAAACGTGTAACACGGACAGACATTGAATCCACATCATGTATTTAGAATGCCGGTTTATTCAAGCAGTCATTTTCAGTCCAGGAGTGTCATGGTGACTACTAGTTTTAACCACTTCCATCCATCCATCCATTATTCAACCCGCTATATCCTAATTACAGAGTCACGGGGGGTTTGCTGAAGCCAATCCCAGCCAACACAGGGCGCAAGGCAGGAAACAAATCCTGGGCAGGGCGCCAGCCCACCACAGAGATTTAACCGCTTTCAGTTTCTTAATCAACAGTTATTTTATGGAATTTACTTCTTATAGTTTTAATTAGAATGTCAATTTCTTATTTAAACATGTTTTTGATTAGAAATACTCATGTCAATTCTAGTCCATCATTCTAAAATTGTTTTTTTTTATTACAAACAGTCTAATTCCTAATTTACATTGAACTCTTTGCTTTAATCAGACTGCTTGTTGGCATGTATTTAGACTCAAGGTATGAATACAGAATGATGATGATTATAATGATGATTCAACTTTATTGTCATTGTACAGTCAATAAATTTTGGTAATATAAACTACTAGCAAAATACCCGCGCTTTGCAGCGGCGAAGTACTGCCTTAAAATTTTTATTAAGAAGAAAATGAACCCTTTTTAAACTGAGGGAAAATATACCAATAATTATTTGTTAAGGATCTCTTTGTATACCACATTGTGAGTTCGGCCCTCCAGTTGTAATATGACCAAGCTGTGCGCTGAGCTTACTCTTAAGCATGCAACGTACAGTTGGCCATGTGAACAGTAATCTTGTTTCAAATCTCACAGCTTGGATTGCCGCTGTCATAATCGGTTTGAGTTTCATGGTTTGTTTCAATTACGACAGTATTTGTAGGACTTGTGTTGAAGTGACATTCGGCATCTGTCAGGCGTTGTAAGTATACAACCAGTTTGATTGATAACTTCACATACAGCTTTTGAGAGTTTAAACATTTATAAACATCAAAGTGTCCACTACTGAAATCTAAGATGTTTAAGAGGCATTGCGGTTATCCAAAGGTGTAAAATATTTGGCCATTTCGGTACACTTGAAAGCGACAACCGAACAATTCAGCGGCAGCCATCAACTCACATGCAGAACCATAGGTGAAGGGCTTAAGCATTTCACTCTT
>JANRMT010062798.1:18115536-18170543 GCA_026402145.1 Polypterus bichir lapradei
AGTGAGTGAGTGAGTGAGTGAGTGAGTGAGTGAGTGAGTGAGTGAGTGAGTGAGGGCTTTGCCTTTTATTAGTATAGATAAAGAAACTTGAAAGTGTTACCAGCAGGAGGCACTACTAGTATTTAATTGGATTGTACAACACAGGCTGGTAGAGGGCAATATGTGGCCCCTGCAGTGTGTATTGTGGCTCCAGAGGACTAACAATCTGGTTTTCACAGTAGTTGTTTAGGTGTTTGGGAAGTACAGGAACACCTGGGGCCACTAGGTGGTGTTAATGCCATGCCACTTTATGGCTTTATGACTATATTCATTAATGAACTGGTTTTAAAAGCTCCTTCAGGCCAACAGTGGGATTAGATTTTGAATGTAGAATGGGCAAAGGCTTCAACTGGAGGGAGGGGGGAAGAGAAATGCTTGAAAACTGAATAGGGTGATTGGGCCACCATACTAATGTACAGAAGGTAATAATAACTGAAATTATTTTTTTTAATTTTGATTCTGTTGTATTTTTATTACGTGTTTTACTCCCTATGTTCCTCCCTCCCTCACTTTTATTCAAATAAACTGTTTTTGTTTACTCATTTTCTTCTTTTTACACAAAAGCAGATACTGTATATCATTAAGCCTTCTTGTTTAATAGTGATTTCCACTTTTTACCAATTGTGAGTGCAATGGAGGACAGACTTACATCTCAGCTGGACAACAGCATGGCCTCCTGTCAAGATGGAAGGTACCAGGAAATGGATGAGCCAAAGCTGGAGGTCAAGAGCACTCCCATACCCCCATATGTTAGGTGGCAGTGGTCCACTGGAGACGTCCCAACTTGGACACTTGCAAGAGTTCATGGGAATTGGATTCCAGAAGTGCAAACCGTCAGGGCACCTGGTTGATGCAAAAGGGTGTTGTAGGGGAGGGATAACTGCCCTGGTTCCCAAACATCCCAGAAGTGCTATCCTCAAGTCATGCCAGGTCACCAGAAGCTGTCCCAGGTCCAGAATAAAAGGAGCTTGCTGTCTTACTTCAAGGAGTCAGAATTGAGAGGCAGCGGGCGACACTCAACTGGAGGCATAAGGAGAGATGTTTTGTCTTGGTAGGGTAATATATTACTCTACTTTCCCCTTTTGTATTATTAATGTGTAGCCTTTGTCAGAATGCCTCAAATCTCACAGACTCACCACTGTTTATAAAGTATTATACCATATATCCTCTCCCCACCTTCCCTTCTACATTTATAACCTCAGGCAATTAGGTGTAGTAAAAGACAAGCAGGTGTTAAGTTACAATTCAAATAATGTATTATTGATAATATTCATAAATAACAACAATATGCAAAGTACATTTGAATATTGGCAACCATACAACCTGATAACTGCTGATGTGTAGTTTCAGGAGGCACACAGACTTGTGGTTACTTAAAATGTCCCTAGTTAAGGCATCATTTCTGGTCAGCTTTCTTCAGAACAGGCGGCATGCCTGTCTCAATATGGCTGCCGAGCTGTGCTCTTCATTGTGCTGTCCTTTTCAGTTCATGGTGTCTGAGATGCTCCTTTATCAGATGGTAAGAGAGAAAGAGGGGTAAAGCAAGCAAATTTATAGATTTTCTGTCCAACTAAATCCATTATTTGAACCCGTGACTCGGGTTTGGGGCTCAGCGGTGCCCATACTAGTCATACAGTGTATTTTTAAAATACATAAAATTTCCAACAAACAAGCCACCCTGTAACTAATAATCTATATAGCTTAATATTTTTCACTTTTTCACCCAATGTTCAAAACTTATATGATTAAAATAAGAGATCTGAAAGTTTTCTCATAGAAGTGTTCTAAATTTGGCTCATTTTGTTTAAGTCTTTGTAAGAAAGCAAAACACATGATGCTGTATTTTTTCTATTAAATTCAATTTTATTAAAGAGAACAAAACACATATCTTAACACACAGTTCAGTGAAAGATTTACTTAAGTGACAGCAATACAATCTCTGTGTTTCAAAACGGCAAGAAAAAATCTATGAAACTAAAAGAAAAACACACAAATAATAATGGTAATAAATTTTATTTATACAGCACCTTATCCATGCTCAAAGCACCTCACAGAACTTCAGAAAAAAAAAACAGGGCATATACAACATTGAATACAAATAATATCTGCAATAAACACTAAATAAAGGTAAAAGCAAGATGTATAAGGCATTTAAGTAGTATAAGACACAATAAACCAGAATAAAATGCAAAAATTTGAATACTACAAGAAAACCCTGGACAAATAACATACAGTAAGTTGTAATACAAACAAAAATCGTCTTGGGCATACGGACAAAGAGGGTAGCTGAAAGTAGGGGTCAGAAAGTCAGGGTCAGTTAAATGCCTTCCTGACTAAATATGTTTTTAGTCACTTATTTGAAAGAATAAAATGTGTCATTATCTCTGATCTCATTAATTTAGAGAGGTCAACCCAAAGTCCACTCCACCCTCAGAGTGCAGGTTAGGTTTGGTGCACAACGATGGGTGTGATGTGCTCGCTGTGGTGGGTCTGCGTAAGGACTCCTGCATTAGAGTTTTGAACCATCAGGAGGTGTGAAAACAGATTAGAAGGGGGGCCTGCCAGTAGGCTGATACATTAACAACAACAATTTATTCGTTGTATAGTCCAAAACCACAGAAGGACTGCCTGAATAGGCTTTTCCAGGCCCTATTTTTTTAACATCCCCTGAACACTAAATAAAGAAACCTTAAACATCCTCAGAAAGGCAGTTCAGAGTGAAACCCTACCCTTCCAGGTAGGTTGGGCGTGCAAAGGGTGTTAAAGATGGGGTGAATACAATAAAATACACAAAACAGAACACAACTAATCTTTTTTATTGAGCTGTCATTTTCACCTCAGAAATACAATGGTACAAATAACCATACCACTCACTAAATACAAAACTGTAACATATAAGGAGAGAGATTTTTTAAAATACATCAAAAACAAAGTAGAAACTAATTAACATAAATGAAAAATGCTAATATCTGTCAATCAATTAATTGTAGCACCACAGCAGAATCTGTTCAAAACTTTTTTAAACCTGGCAGGTTAAAGCATTTAAGCATTATAAGCATTTAAATTCTGGAAAATTATTTTCTCCCCCTTTTTTCTACTCTTAAAGTTTTATTATGGCTGTTGGCCTTGCTCTTTCTCATGGGTCAAGGTTGACTTGAACTTAGAACTTAGTTTTGTCAAGTTTGACTTGCTTGTATGGAACATTACTTGCTTTTAATAAATTCAATAAAATGTTAAAAAAAAAAGAACCACAGCCAGATTGTAGAAAAGTAGTCAGACAAGCCAGGCACAATACGAGTCCTGGACACCTTAGCCAACCGCCTCCCCCCTATTGGCTGTTCTACAGCTGAGTCAGTGCTGGGCCAGCCAATCTGATGAAAGGACCTTATTACCAGATGACTCCAGTGCTCCTTTATCTGAGATTACTTTTCCATAGGCAGGCAGACAAGATGGCAGTAGAGCAGTGGCACCAAATGCCACATGAGGATGCTGAGATGGGAAATAGAATAATTGAGGGTTAGTAACAGTTTATAAATATTGTATTAATGACTAACAAAAGAGATGCAGTATGCAAAGCTGATCAGCAGCTCTACTCAGGGTATTCAAAACTGAAGTAGTGAGCCCTCATCCTAAATGTAAAAGCTGAGACTGAAGGGGCATCTCTTATAGTAGAAGGCAGACCATTCCACAGCTTTGGGGCACTGTAACTAAAAACTTAGTAGTCGATACAGAATATGATAAAACCAGGGACAAGTTTCTCAGTATTAGAAAAGGAGAAGAATGAGAGAACACAGAGTATGTTATAAAGGTGGAAGTAAGAAAGTTTCTTAATGTAATTTGTGTAGGTAGAATAAGAAAGGGAGTAATCAACAAAATCACAAGAAGATTCCTAGGAGAAGAAGAAGGTGTGATGACATCATCATCAAGAGTGATTGAAAAGGAGGACATTTTCCTAAGCTAAGATTTGGTGCCAATTAGCATGGCTAATATTGACACTGTATCAGAGCCCCACATACTTGCAGAAGCTGGGGGGCTCTTGCAACAGATGTCTCTGTCCCGATGCATTTTAATTTATCAATAGTGCTACCAGGGGAGTAGAACCTTGAGAGTGAAGCTGTCATGGCAGTCAGTGTTTAAGTAGTAGGTAGCATAAATATTCTGTGCAAGTCCGTTTTTATGGCTTTATAGATTAGAAGTAGAATGTTCTACAACATCTGACAGGTATCCAGTGAAGACTAGACAACCTTGTCTAATGTGATAAAATGCTCTGGTTCCAGTGAATACTCTGGCTGTTACATTTTAAACTAACTGATGTTTATTAATAGAAGTTGATGAGCATCCAATTAGTAGTGCAATGCAGTAATAGAATATAGAATTCATAAATGCATGTGCAAGTTTTCCTGCTTCTTGCACAGTTGGTATCTATCTCAATTCTGCAATGTTGTGTAGATAGAAAAATGCTGCCTTTCAGGCATCATTTACATAAGCCTAGAAGAACAGATCACATGAGAACACCTTAATCCTTTACTGTAAAACATGGTATGGTTAAACACTTCATACCTAACAGGAGTTTGTTCGGAGAGTTGCCCATTTGAATTTACGAAGTAAAATCTTCTAGTTTAAACCATCAGAGTGGACACCCATTGATTCCCACAACATTTTCAAATATTTTCAATAGCATTTGATGGTCAACTGTATCAAAAGATGCTCCGAGATCCAGTAGAATCAGTAATGAAATATTTCTTTGGTCAGCGGACATCAGAAGATCACATTACCCTGACAAGAGTAAGGCTGTATTGCTAAGATGAGGTTTTCAATCTGACTGAAATGAATCGTCTTACCAAGACAATTGTTGCAGTACAGCCTTCTCTAAGATCTTTCCAATAAAGGGTATGTTTAAAATTGGACGATACTTGAGCAATACACAGGTTCAGCTTTTTTAATATGGGATTTTCTTCTTCTTCTTTTCCTACTTCTACGTGGGGTTGATGTGCCTGATCAGCCTACTCCATACAGCTTGGTCCTGCACCTCCACCCCATTCAAACCCCTTTCCATCAAATCTTTTACTTTATCCACCCACCTCCACATTTGCCTCCACCGTATGTCCACTCTTCTGCCATAATATTCACTTGTCTCTTCTCATCACATGTCCATACCACTTCAACCTACTTTCCTATACTGTCTTATATATCTCTTCCACTTTTGTTATACCTGCCTTGCAGTTAGGACACCCGGGTTCGCTTCCCGGGTCCTCCCTAAGTGGAGTTTGTACGTTCTCCCCGTGTCTGCGTGGGTTTCCTCTGGGCACTCCGGTTTCTTCCCACAGTCCAAAGACATACAGGTTAGGTGCATTGGCGATTATAAATTGTCCCTAGCGTGTGCTTGGTGTGAGGGTGTGTGTGTGTGTGTGTGTGCATGTGCGCCCTGCGGTGGGCTGGCGCCCCGCACGGGGTTTGTTTCCTGCCTTGCACCCTGTGTTGGCTGGGATTGTGACCCCTGTGACCCTGTAGATATAGCGGGTTGGATAATGGATGGATGGACTTTTGTTATACCTCTGATTCTCATTTCTTATTCTGTCCTTGTTTGTACCCGTAACTCCACACATCCATCTCAACATTCTCATTTCTGCCACCTCTAGCTTCTTCTCTTGCACTCCCTTTTCTCCCCATGTCTCAGCTCCAAATTATTCTTAACAGGATCTTTTTACATTTACATTTTCCCACTCTTTTCAATAGCTGTCCCTGCAGGCTAGCTTTTGAATCCTGCCCATCACTAAATCACCAATATTCTTCCTTCTTCTTATTTTTTGTTTTTACCTCTATCTTCCAAAGCCCTTTTCCATTCTTTCAACTTCTTCTCCAGTTTCTTATTTCTTGTGTTATACAACACAATGTCATCAGCAAAAAGCCTGCACCGGGGAACTGGTATTTTATCCCACGAGTCAACACATCTATATCCAGATCAATGATGCAAACACTTAAAGAAGAGCCCTAGTGCAGATCTACTGTCACTGGGATCTTGTGTGTTACCCTAACACTGCTTTTAACCCGAGTCCTCACTCCCACATACATATCTTGGAGAATCCTCACATACTTCTCTGGTACTCCTTTCTCTCACGTGCACTTCCAGACCTCTGGATGTGGCACTCTTTCATAAACCTTCTCCAAATTAATGAATTCCCATAGACTAATACTTGGGTAGTCTGACATATGTACCATGCTTTGCCCACATTAACAATCTTATGGTGAAAAACATTTGAAGATGTACCCCAGCCTGCTTGGGAGTACCTTAACTGTTTGGCAGTGGCCTGGAAAGTGTGCACAGACTTTTGCAGGTCCTTTACAAGGCAGTCAACAATTACTTGCTGAAGCAAACCTAGTACAGGGAATGTCTTTTGCCCCAGGTAGTGGCAGAGGATGGTGGAGGCTGCGTGCTGACACCATTTAAGCAAGTGACAAAATTTGTCAGTCTGAAGTCTGCTTTTTCTTTCAAAACTCCTATTTGCACCCACATATTTTTACCTTATCTGTAATTTATCATATGTGGAGGTGTGGGACCACCACATATTTTTCTTACTGTCTCTTAAGAGCATGCCTTAACCCACCCCATTCTCCAGCCCCAAAATATGAAATTAGCTAACAGGGACAACAAAATGTTTATTAGCTTTTCTGTATTTCCAAAAGACCCTTTAACTCCTTTATTATTGTTCCATGCCACTTTTCTAAGAAATGTATGGATCCCCAAGAGGTTCAAGGTCTTGCAAACTAGAAGTGGTCCAGGCAGCTTGCCTTGCCTATGGGCGTAGTCAAAAATATCAGAAATGTGTCTTTTTACAGTGACCATGCACTATTTTTTTCCTTCTGCTTTTATTTAAACACACATTGATGATTTCTACAATTCCCTCTCTTCTTTACTACCACTTAATGAGCCATAGCACACTCATTGAATCAACATGGTGTGTTTGGCATCGTCTGACTTGGAAGAGCCAATATTCAGAGAGTTGGATGCAGTGTTGTTTGTGAATTAATAAGAAATACATGGTGAATGCTTGCTTTAACACACAAGACAGGCATATGACATTGGAGAGCAAACACGACTGCTGCACATCCACCACATACAAAATGTAAATTGTTTTTGTAGAAGTTAAATGACAGTAGAGACAAAATATACAGCATTGCAATAAGTGCTGACTACAGTACCACACCTCAATAAGTGTACTTTCCTTTCTTGGCATAACTGCTGAACTGTGTACTCACAAATAAGTAGTAGCAAGCAACTCATTTTTTCTGTACCAACTGATAGTCCAATCAGAGTGCTTTAAAATGAGTGACATGCAGAAGAGTGAATATCTGTTACCTCTGCAGGTAATTTTTGCCTGTTCTGCTAATTAGTGAGCGATGGAAAGGCTGACATTAAAACAAACCTCTGCTGCTATACCTTTAGTATTATCTGTAGGCAATTAGATGATCAGATAAATTGTCTGGAGTGCAATGGTATTTTTGGGATATGTATGTTACCTGGGTGTGTGTGAGGGAGTAATCTTATCAAGATTTTAGGGAGGTGAAACCTCTTCCAGCCCCCCCCCGAATTCAGGCTTAGGTCTAAAGACAACAGATATGTCAAGGCCCCTCTCCCAAACCTGTCATTTTGTTAATTTCTAGTGGCCAGTAGGTGTTAAGGCTGGACAGGACAAGCTTCCATTTTACCCTGAGATTCAGGGTTTCCGAAATATGGGAGCCATGCTGGAAAAGAATGTGATCCCATATATTAGTTTACAACACTCATCATCTGAATGACATACCCTTGTTAGTTATTTTCTCACAGTGAATTATGAACAGTTGACTGAAACAGCTGAGATAATTTTTCATTCGGGTGTAAGATAAACTGCTAATTAAAATTTTGATATTGTCTGGTATTTCTTGGTGATTTGAATATGCTTCTTATTTTATTATCTTTGTATTTGTCTGGATCTTTCTTGGTCTATTTTATGATCACCCTTTAGTATATTTTTATGTAAATATAAAATAAAAAACAAGCTTTTTCTTGAAACAAAAATTACTGTTGCTTGTTTTTTCAGTTATAATATTCCTAACTTCTCTTAAAAAATGGTTGTCTATGTGAACCACCAAGGCGCGTACAGCCACCTTAAACCAACACAGACAGGCATAGACACAAGTGCAACACACAATACTGTACACTTTATTTTACATAGAAGAGACGCTTTTTTCGCTCCCCCAGAGCACAGCACAGTATAACGCACCACAAAACAAGTCTAAGTCCTTTCTTCTCTCGTTTAGTCCTTCCGCCTCCACTCCCCCTCTGGTAAGCTTCTTCCGCCTCCTCTCGGCTGTAGCTCCTCGAATGGAGTGAGGCGGCTCGTTTTATTTAGCTCCTGGCTCATCAGCGTTACCTCCCCCAGGCTGCCCCCACGGAACCCAACAGGGTTGTACCAAACTCCAAACTCTGCCCTGTAGCGTCCCAGGGGAGGTAACACCTCAATGATGCTGTCTCCCCCGGTCCCTCCATTCCGTTGCTGTCCTGGCTGGCTGTGGCCAACTGTCACACCTCTTTGGTTCTAAGTGTAAGTCTGTTTCTACCCATTAATACTAAGGTATATGAACATACTATTCTTTATTTTCATATCTAATTTCCAAAGCTTTAATCAAAGAGTAAGTCAAGTTCACTTTTTTTATACTATTATATGACCTCTTTTAAGTTTTCTGCTAAGTGTACTGCTCAGCTAAATCCTCTTTGATTTCAGGCTAATGAAATACTATTTACAGACTTACTGCTAACAAGGATATTTGTTTAATTGAATTCATAGGGAATTGTTTCCCTTTATCGAAACTACAGTACTCATATTTTCTTGTAATCTCTTTAGCGTTATGTTTGATTCTGAAAAACAAACCAAAAACGTTTCATTTTTTTTTCAAATGTAAAAATGTTATTACGTGTAACAGAAACATATTAATACCAAAATGTCAACATAAACACAGAAGGAAAAGAATGCCTATTATCCACTGCTGTACTAATGAAAATTTATTACTGTCCTTCATGTGACAAATTTCGAAACACGAGCGCACAGCCTGATGTTGCAGTTGGGACAGTAGAAATGGGTTATATTGCACACTATTTTATTATACTTTTTTTGTTGCTTTCATATGAGAGGGTAGAATGTCGGTACCTGATCTGCATTATCAACACATCTCTTGTGTTATTGTAGGCTTAGTGACTTCTTCATGAATACGAACATTTATAGTTGCTGCATGTAAACATTGCTTTGGAAGCTACTGTTTTGTCCTTCCACTTGATTGCAATAATTCTGCCTTTTTGACATGCACCTTCTTGCACCACAGTGAACCTTCACGTGACCAGATTCACCAGGCATATTATAGTGGATTCGTTGTACAGAGCTGTATGCATCATTTTCACTATCCATGTCAACTTCTGATGACCAATTCACATTGTCATCGCTATCTCTTGATTCAACTAATGGCTTTACAGATTCTCATTTGCACACCAATGTGTTTTTGTTAAATAGTGTTGAGTCACCTTACAGTAGTAAAACACAAAGAAATGTTTGTGATTTTTTACTCTATAATGTTAATTTAACCATTAAATGGCAGCAGAATACTGCCCCAAAAATTATTCAGGATTAATATTGTATATTGCATTATAATAGCTACATCCTAAGAGACACTCAGCTCAACTATATATATAACTATAACTATAACTAACTATAAATATATGCTGAAATATCTTCTTATATAATCCACTCCAATGGTTATTCCAGGGTTTTAAATCACCTATAGTTGCAAAACTGTTTCACCTATTGACCTGAAATTTAGTACACATATACTAAGTGACGTCTACTGTCCGCTTTCGGGGTGATGATTTTTATTACTCTTTTTATTTTATTTTATTGTAGAATCAACTCTCAGCAGCAGCCAGCAATGCGGCTGTCTGGCACATACATATGGGCGCCGTTCTCATCCCTACCACCTTTGCCGTCACGTCCCCTACCTCTTCATATCTTAAATCATTCTTGAGGCAGATTGAAGACTTAAGTGCCAGCTTAAGTGAAAAATTAAAGAAAACATACTAAGTAATTGCAACACAAACACTGACTTAATCAGTTGTAATGCGAAAAAAAGAGATGAAGCAGGCAACTAGAGTGGAGAAAAGAAGAGCTGCTAAGAAAGCAGCAAGTGCATCAACCTCTGAGCAGACAAATCCGAAATGTACAGAGAAAGAGTATGAAGACTAAGTCAAGTGTATTCACTGCACGTTATCATGCAGTGCGCCGTTACTGGTTGCTGAATAAGGCTTGTCAAAGGGCTTCTGGAGAAATGCACTTATTTGTTTCACAATTTATATTTTTCCCTAGTGCCTTAAGGTAATTTGCTATATTTAGTTATGATACATGGGATGGCCTTCTATATGCTACCTTGGTTGGCTTTGAAATATTCTAAAACATTGTTTTCATTCTTCTCTCTGATGTTTAGGAGGCCTCATACTAAAGTGAAAAACTTTAATCGAAGACTTTTGCATGTCTGTTATTTATAGAGCTGTTTTTCTGATCATGCAGTTGTAGTGTATTTCTTTTGATTCTGAATGCAATTAAAAACCACAACAGTGTGATCTGCTAGAACATTGTTTGAACTATTTTTTTAACAGATAGACAGGAAGAGAATAAACTCACTTGACCAAAAGTTGGCTTCTGTGGCATAAAATAATAAAAAAGTAATTTTTGTTGCAGATGGGGCAAATGAGATCAACAGAATTTTCTATGTTTTTGCTGGTCCTCCAGTATGAGTAGGGAATAGGGGGGACAGGGAGTTTAGGACAAGTGAGTTTTAAATCTACGCGTAAAGGAAGAAATACATAAACAACCAGACATAGAAACTTAATTTGTAGCCCAAAGTTTTAGTGCCAATGTAAAATAAGTAGCTGATTAAAAATAGCTGTCTGAATGCTAGAAGTATATCAAAAATAAAACAAGTTAGTTTGAGTTACATGCAGCCGAGCATAACTATGATATTATAGCAAAAACATAAACCTGGCTAAATAACAAAGATGGGGATGAGTATAACATAGATGCACTGTAAAAAAAATGCCCCCTTCAATTTCAAAATGAATTATGCTTGTTTTATAGCAAACAGCTTAAAAGTAACAAAAGTATCTGCCAGTGTAGTGAGAAAATGGCACTTGGCAAAATTTTCTAAAATAAGACTATTTATTTAACTATAAGGAAAAAAATGCAAAGCTTAAATTTAGAGAAAAAAAATCATAATTTTTAAACATTAAGGTAGGATTTAAGTAATATTAATTATTATATATTAGGCAATTTTGCTTAATTATTGAATAAAAGCTCCCAAAACAAGAATATTAGCCTATCTGAGAAAAGAAAGAAAGAAAAATAAATGTATTCAAATTTTGTTTAAATTTTAATTTATTCAAATCTGCAATCATGCAACAAAATCAAATATGCAGATTTTAGCTTTCAAAAATATGGTGGGTACAATTTCCAATATTTCTAGAATATTAAAATTATAATAATAAAAGCTGAATGTGGTATATCTTCTACCGTAACTCCACTACATTATTCAAGTATAATTAGAACATGCCAAAAACAAAAGCCAGAAAAAATGGTTCTAGAGATGATCTTAAATCATCAAGATTTGAGCATTTCAAACTCAAACAGTGAAATGTGACAAAGACAATTTGAATCTGCCATGAAATAGGGCCGTCAATACACATTTTTTCAACATACATTTTACACAAAACAAATATGTTCAGGCAACAGCCAGTGGTTCTTAACAGCAATGCATGTGTAGCCTAGAACCCAACAATATCTAAGGGTTACATTTCCAATGAATTTCCACTTTAGCTAAAGAACTTATTCCTCTCTGCCATTGATTTCCTGTAGGAAAGGGTGGTGTCTCTTTTATGTATGGCATCCTGAAGTATCTTGGTTTGTAGAACAGCAAGAAGGTTAGTGATGTAGTTTGAGTAGGTCATATGCAGTGCAACTTCATGCCACTTATCCTTGGGGAATGTTGTTACAGGGCTGGTTCCCTCAGCTATTATGCAGTTTTGTTTATCCACAAGGAGGACAAGACAGGACAGTCATCTTCCCTGAAGACAGAATTCTGGATCTTCAGAAGGTAAATGATAAATTAAAGAAATCAAAAATAGTAATACTAATACTTTTGGTTTAATTAAAAATTAAACTCCATCTACTTCATCAAATGAATAAGAAACCCAAATGACAAAGTGAATTTTGTACTCATGCACCATAATAGTGCATACAGCATCTAGTGAAGATCTTTATAATAAAAGTGTGAATACCTAAAAATAAGATAGACAGACAGATAGACAGACACCTACTCCATACCTATTCCTTATACCTGTCCACAGGATGTCCACTGTAAGAGATCAGTCTCAGCACAGACAGACACTGACTCCAGATGTCTTCAAAACATGCATCCTTTATTTTGTGACACACACAATAACACACAGTGCCCAAATCACCACACTATACTTCCTTCACTTCAGGCCACCTCCACTCCTCCATCCACATCCACATCCACAGCCACAGCCACAGCCACAGCCATAGCCATAGCCACAGCCACAGCCACAGCCACAGCCACAGCCACCCAACTCTGGCTCCTTGAGTGTTGGCTGCCGGCTCCTCTTATAGCCCACCCAGAAGTGCTTCAGGTGGTAATTAGCCTAGTTAGGCTGCACTTCTGGGTGTGGTTGCATCATAGCCCAAATGGGCTCATTACGTCATTACGCTCCCGCAGGCGGTGGCCACGGAGCCAAAAAAGGCTTGAGCACCAGTGTTCCAAGATTGTGGCCCCAATACTGCCCAGGGGGGCTGCTCTCTTGCGCCCAGGGAAAGATAGTTTCTCTGTCCTTGTCCGTCCTTCTTCCAGGAGTCCCGGTGGGGTAAGATCCCTAGTCGTCTTCCACACCACAAAGATATACAGGGTCGGGCTGTTCTAATAAGGCTCTGCAAAGGGATCAATCACATATGGGACATGGATAATTTGATACACCCATCTTTTTTGGTTGCAATACACCTGCATTTCTAACGGCAAACCAAGTTCCGTCGGATAGCGCAAATAACATAGATATACAAGAGCCACAAGTGGAAGCTGACACATGGTGGAGATGTGACAGGTAAAGTTAGTTAGCTTAGATTCAATTTCATTTTAATTGTCTGATTATTAGAGTTCTTCGGAATAATTTTAATAGCAATATCATTGACTAAGCTCGTATAAAGTTAATAATTGCATCTAATTTCTTTAATATTCAGATCATATTTTCTCTATTTTAGGATAACCAGAACTATAACAAGACCAAAGATTTAACAAGAAATGCAGTTGCCTTTACCCTGAATATACCTGAAAATGTACAGCTGTCGCAGGTATGGTAGCCTTGTCTTTAAGGAAGAGACTTAACAGTATATGACAACTTAGGGAGTTAAGCTTCTGTGTTTCTACTGTATGCTTCTTCTATATGATAGACAAAATATAATACTGCAATTATATTAATTCTTATTGCATTATGGTAGAGATATATCAAAAATACATTATCAATACTTAATTGTTAAATACTTTAAATCACTTTATGTGTTTGATGCTTATCTGTAAACTACTTTCTTCAATAAATCCCATTGCCCAGTTTGTACTATTTTTAGAAGCTTGCTTGAGTATTGTAGGTTTCTGCAATATATGTATATTGCAGTGGCATACTGTATATTCCAATAACATCAATATATTTTGCAGTTCTAAAATAACTGACAATGGAAAATAATATAGTATATTGAATGTTACTGTTAAGTGCATTTGTATCAATGTATTTGTAACAATTTTTGTCCTAAGTATTTAATTTTATTTTTTTTACTTGTTGCTTTATAGAAGAGTGTCATTGACATTCTATTATATCTTCCAGTGCAGCAAGTCTGTCTCGAAGCACTTTACTTTCGGAATTTGCAGCAGCTGCTTTTCCATCAGCGGTAGATGCCAGTTGTTCAGCTATTTCAATACAAGTCGATGCTTAACGTCTTCAAACTGAGCGCCAAGTGTGCAAAGTTTATTCTCAAACTTAGACGCATTTTTCTGTTTTTTTTCCTCAATTTCTTCTAGCATATTTTTAAAGATTTCCTCAAAGCGATTACATAAGCATTTTTCCTAGTCTTTAATATCCTGAAGCAGCTTCTCGTTTGTCTTGTGTACTGTATGTCCTTATTTCTTTCCTTATATCATTTATGTCCATGTTCCTTATATCGATATCATTCATTATATTATCCTTGAGCTGCTTTATGTCCTCCCCAAGAGCAGTGATCGTTATCTTAAGCTCGGACAGATCGTTTCGATCTTCTCCATGCTCCACAGGTGAAGTGGCAAGCCCAGTTGGAGTCGATGTTGATGGCTCGCGAGGAGTAGTTGACAAAGTAGAAGGTAAGGCCATTTTCAGTTTCAATGAATTCTTCTGAAATCGAAGAGTTATCCTGGCCTGACTCGCTTGCACATTCGCTCCCACTTTCACTCTCAGCTAGAGACGATGCAGCAGCGTCAGGTCCCAGGAAAACTGTGTCTATCTGTTCTAGGTTAGTCTCTGAAAGGCCTTACCTTGAGCTTGAACTTGATGCCTGTTTAGACTTGGATGAAGCTTTAGCTGTCTTTTCTGTTTCTTTCTGAGCCTTTTTTCTGCCACTCATCCTTATATATGTTTGCATATACTGTAATTGAACCCCCTTGGGTTGAGAAAATACAGGGTACCTCAGGATGATAAAAAAAAGAGAAAAAATTATACAGCTGCTAATGCCTGGAGTTCTGCCTTAGACGTCCATCTTCCGTAATGGACAAGGCCAAACAGCCAGACATTCTATTCTGGGTGCAACAATATCAAGCTGCTTTGGTAGACATAAATAAACAGAAATAAACTTGTTGATTTCCTTGTTTTTAATCTTATACAGCAAACACCACAAGGCATTATGCATATTATAATTGAAGGTTTTGCCCCCCTGGAAATAAAAAGTTTGCTGAAATATTAGATCCTTTCAGAGCAAATGGAATTTTATTCCTTCAATGCAGCCATGCAGAATGTTCCATACTCTCTAGAGACACACAAAATAAACCTTGCCCAATTACTGTCAATATTCTAGCATCAAATGGCAACAAACTTAGACAGTAATCTGGACAAATGCTCATACAAATGTTGCTTTTTTTGTTAAATACTATAAAAAGAAATGAGCATGTCCAGTTTTTTTCACATTTGTTGGAAATTACCCAAATACGTTTTGCAACCTTGTTTCTCTTCAAACGATATGCAGACTGCAATCATTAATTCAGCAGCAATTCAATCAATATAAGCATGTTTTTTACAGATAGTAATCTAACACCTAAGCAACATTACTTGATTTGTATTCCAATTGGAGAGGAGAGGAGAGGTTAGGAGCACACAATGATACAGTGCATTGCAGCACCCACCACAAACCAACTCAGGATCCAGATTAGGACCCAAGAGCAGTCATGCAATGGGTGATACCTCAGCACCACACTAGTGGAGTAGAACAGTGTGAGGTTTTTTTTATGGTGGCTGGAATGCCAATTCTGCCGCCAACCTCCAAGTTTTTCCCTGCAGGTTGGAGGACCTACATGCAGGGATGGATGCAAATTAGCGTCATACCCAGGATTACAATTAAGATTAATTTATTAAGCCCAGTAGTGTGCCATGAATGCATGTGATTTGAATCAAAGCACTGCTTTTTTTAAACAGGGTCTTCTAAGTTAAACTTCAGAAATGTGTGCAAATCACTGGTAAAAAATGTCAATGTCAATTTATTTATATAGCACATTTAAACAACATAGGAATGCTGTTTTTGTCTTGAATTTTCTGTTTATTAATGAGAATATGTACTTTGAAGTGTCTTTATCAAATGAACCACATTTGAATCTCCTGTTCTATAGTTTTGTTTTTTGTGAAGATCACAAGGCAGATTTTCTTTAAAAAAGCAAAACAATCTTAATCACCAGATATTTGATAAGTCAGATAAGTTTGATAAGTAATATTCAATCTACAAATAAAACTATTAAGATTTTTAATATAAATATAAGAAAATCACACTTGCTCAGAATTTTTATTGTCTGCGTTGTGGTTACACGTTTTTTAAGAAAGATAGACAAAAACAGAAAGGGGGTGTCATTTGCATAAAACAGAATTTAAAGGGAAGACTTCTTCATTTGGATGATGAGCCATATCTTAGTGAGGACATCTCGATTTGTCTGGAAAGCATTAGTAATGGATGCCTTACTTTAGGAGTCTGCAATAGACCCCCCAATGCAGACAGTAATTTCAATGTGAATTTTTTAAATAATTTTAAAAGAGCATGTTAACTGGGGAAAGCAGAGTACAAGAGCAGTAGTTTTTAGATGTAATTATTGACTGTTTTTTCAAACAGTATGTTTGAGCACCAAGATCAATGAATCCTGTGTATATTTAGTATTTTCTAATGACCATGATAGAATTGAGAGTACGGAAGTGATTTAACTGCTAGGGTCAAGTGAACATAGTATTGTACAATTCTCAGTGTTTTGGCAGAGTGTGGGTGGGTGGGAAGACTAAACTGATAAGTTTAACTTTAGTAGGGCAAACAGATGCTGCAAAGGCTATAAGAGATAAATTGAGAAAAGTGTAGAGACAGATGATGAACATTGAAACAGGTTTAAAAACACTTTACATAGAGCCCCAAATCAGAAAAAGTTGGGACAGTATGGAAAATACAAAAAAAAACTGCAGGAATTCTTAAATTTACTTTGACGTTTATTTCATTGCAGACAGTATGAACCCAAGATATTTCATGTTTTGTCTGGTCATCTACATTTCAATTGTTAATATATATCCATTCTTGAATTTCAGGCCTGCAACACATTCCAACAAAAGTTGGGATGGTAAAACATTCACCATTTTGTAATGTCACCATTCCTTCTCACATAACTTAAAAAATGTTTTGACACTGAGGTTACCAAATGTTCCAGTTCTTCCTGCAAACATGTCTTAAGGTGTGGAACAGTACAGGGTGGTTGCTGTCACAGTTTTTGTTTCATAATTCATAATTGGGGACGGGTTTGGCCTCCATGAATCTGATTTTTTTTCCAGCACATCCAACAGATGCTCAATCATATTAAGATCTGTAAAATTTGGAGGCCAAGTTAACACCTTGAACACATTTTCTTGCTCCTCACACCATTTCAGAACAATTTTTGGAGTGTGGAAGGCTGCATTATTTTGATGAAACAAACCACTGTCATCAGGGAAAACCAATGACATGAATGGATGTATGTGGTCTGCAAAATCTTTAGGTAGTTATACTATATGTGTGAAAGTATAACATCTGCATGAATGCCAGCACCCAAGTTTCCCAGTGGTTCTTCACACTTTCTCGACCTAGCTTGTCATCTTCCCAGAGTGCATCCTGTTGCCATCTTGTCCTGAGTTAAATGATGCCCTCACTCCTGGCATTCCAAATAACCTAAAAGAAAACATGATTCATCAGACCAGGCCATCTTCTTTCATTGCTTCATGGTCTGGTTCTGATGTTTACATGCTTGTTGTAGGTGGAATGAGGTAAGCATGGGCATGGCCTTTGGGTAATTGGCTGCAATGCATTGTGTGTTCTGATGCCTTTTGTTCATGACCTTCATTAAGCTTTGAGGGAACAACCCAAAAGGTCTGTCATTTCGAAGATGCTTTGACCCAGTTGTCTAGCCATCACAATTTGGCCCATGTCAAAGTTGCCCAGATTCTTATGTTTAAGGATCTCCTGCTTCCAGTACTTCACTTTCATGAGTTCACTGTTCAGTTGCTGCCTAATATATCCCACTGCTTGACAGGTGCCGCTGAAACAAGATAATCAATAATATTCACTTCACCTGTCAATGGTTTTTATGTTGTGGTTGATCATTGTATAAACTCTTGATGTATATTTTTAGGAATTCACTTTGTAGGATTGGAAAATGGCACATCCTTTTATATATAATGGGTAACTGGGCAGAGCAAAATAACTATAGGCCTGTAAGCTTAACATACATCATAAGTAAATTATTGAAAGGAATTATTAAAGATAAGACTTGGCAAGAACTGGAATTTTCCTGAACAGTCAGCATGGGTTCACATGAGGGAAGTCACATTTTACAAACAAGCTAGAATTCGATAAGAAATCAATAAAAAGATGTGATTTGAGTGGAGCATATGATATTATTTATTTTGACTTTCAGAATGCACTTAATATGGTCCCTCATGACAGGTCAGGCATCAAACTAAAACAAGTAGGAGTTCAGGGTGTAGTGTGTGGAAACAGTCGCAAGGAACCTTAACCGAATTGGGTTGAGGCCACTGCTATTTCTAATGTATTTAAATGGTCAAGATAGGAATTTAACCAAAAGCTGGTAAAATTTGCAAACGATACCAAGTTAGGTGAGATGACAGATAATCTAGAATGAGTCAGATATGTTTAGAATCCGACTTGAGCAGATTTGTGGCAGATGAAATTTAATGTAAATAAATAAATACATAAAGTATTAAACATAAGTACATATGTTAGATTTGAATACACAATGGGGAGTGTGAATACTGAAAGCACACCTTATGAGAAGGATTTAGAAGTTGTAGTGGACTCGTCAGTGTACAGAAGTCGTTAAGAAGACTGAAAGAAAATTAGGTTTATGTAGCACTCTGATGTGTAGAGTACAAGGGCACCTAAACTATGGAATGGTCTGCCTGCTACTATAAGAGATGCCCCTTCGGTCTCAGCTTTCAAATCCCAAATGAAGACTCATTACTTCAGTTTAGCACACCCTGTCTAGAGCTGCTGATTAACTGTACATTCTGCATCTCTCGTTTTAGTCATTAGCACTAAAACATACGTAATATAATAGTTATAATTTGTTACTAATCCTCACCTACTCTGTTTCTCTTCTCAGTACTCAAATGTGGCACTTGGTGCCACTGCCTTTCTGCCAAGTTGTGTTGCCTACCTAAGGTAAAGTCATCTTTGATGGAGGATCGCATGAATCGTGGGATAGAGGGGTCCTTTCATCGAACTGACTGGCCCAGCACTGACTCAGCTGTGAAATGGCCAATAAAGGGAGGCAGATTAATGGCCGAGGTCTCCAGGACACTGAACAAATCTGAATCATATTATGTGATATCATCTACTGTTGAATTCTGCTCTGTACTCTTAATATTTTGATTGCACTATTATGTTGTAATGATGATTACTTATATTCTGTTCTGTGTATTGTATTGTATTGTATTTGCTACCTTTATTTTGACACTCACTGCACACCCAGCCTACCTGGAAAGGGGTCTCTCTTTGAACTGCCTTTCCCAAGGTTTCTTCCATTTTTTTCCCTACAAGGGCTTTTTGTTGGAGTGTTTCCTTGTCTTCTTAGAGAGTCAAGGCTGGGGGGATGTCAAAAGGCAGAGCCTGTTAAAGCCCATTGAGGCACTCCTTGTGTGATTTTGGGCTATACAAAAAGAAATTGTATTGAATTGTACAAGTCAAAGGAAGCATACGCTTTGTAATAATGAGTCTGCACCTTGAGCACATAGAAGTGCTAGAAAAAGTCCAGCAAAGAGGAACTAGGACAATTCCAGGACTTCACGGTATGAGTTACAAGGAAAGGTTAAAGAGCTGAACCTTTTCAGATTAAGCAAAAGGAGATTAAGAGTACAGTGAATCAACACAATTACCTTAAAATAGGTTCAACAACAACATTGGGACACAGTGGGAAACATATTAAGGGTACATTTCACACAAATGTTAGCATGTTTTTCCTCACTAAGAGAACCATATACACATGGAATAACTAACAAAGGAGTATTGAAGACAGTAGGACTTTAGGGACATTCAGAACTAATCTTTATATAATTTTGGAACGATTAAGTGGATAGGATTAGCGGGCTCTACTGGGCTTGAATGGTCTGCTCTCATAATTTTTTAAAAATATTCTTAACTTAAATATGTTAATTGCCTGCATAATAATAATATTTGCAGTTGTTTATTATTATAAAAATACAAAAAACTGAAATTCAAAACTGCTTCTTCTTGACCTCATCATTACAAACCTAAACTAATTTAATTTAAATCAATTGTTTACTGGTTCAGAAGGAAAGACCCAAGGTCCCAGATTTATACACATAAAAATTCCACCAGACACACGTTTAACTGGGACACTGTGAAAGTAAAATTGAGGGCCAAAACTAAGTGCCAGAGAGCTGGCTGAATTGTAACTCACTAATAAAAACACAATTTGCTGAGCACTTGGACTTGAACCCAGCATATACAGACTTAAAAAGAAGAACATCCAAATAATAAAAAAAGACTTTATGAGCAACACCTTCCGAACTCCCAACTCAAGTCTTGTTTATCTGAGTGTGAGGTGCCTGGAGTCGTATAGGGTAAATAATATATCGTTATTTGGAACACATGCATGCCGTGTGTGTTCCATGTCTACAATGATCTATGTAAATGCAGGATGACAGGAAATATGAGAAATGCAAGAAATATTGAACACATACCTAAAACAAACTTTTTTCATGTTATAATACTAACGACAAAATTTTGACATGAAGTGTATAATGTGTGAAGAATGAAGTGCAAATATCACATAAACACTTTTACAAAAGGTACACATATAACAAAACAAGTGATATAACCGAAGAAAAAGAAATTGGGTTATGGTACAACACTGACATGACCACTTGGGTGGTGCAGCGGTAAGAACGGCTGACTCATAATCAAGAGGTCGCAGGTTTGATTCTGGCTGCTTCTCAGAATTACCATTTTGAATAGTGAGCTGTTCTTATTGTTACTATTATTAAATAAAAACATACATTTGATTTGAGTCTGTAACAGCTGGTAAAAATGTATGGTGCTTGTTAAAGTTAGCATTTTGTTTTCAGTTTTATTCTCTCAGTCACATTAATGCTCCCCCCAGTCTGACACTGCTGTTTTTAAATTAAGACGTAATATAACAGAGGTGAACTCAGATGAGGATGAGGGTTCTGCATTGGAGAAAGAGAATTGAAACCCTCCCCGCAAGAACACGCATGTCCTTCAATAAAACAGCAGGGCATACTGAGCTTAACCAAGGTATAGTGCAAAGTTATGTTTGTGATTATGTTTTGTGGTGGTCTTTATATGAAACACATTTATATGTTACTTATATAAAAGCCACTTCAGCCCAGCCACAGGGGATGCACAAACCAGTGTGTTTCTTTGTGCCGGTCCCAAGCCCGGATAAATGGGGGGAGGGTTACGTCAGGAAGATAATCCGGTGTAAAATTTTGCCAAATCAATATACGGACAACAGTACAAATTTCCATAGCGGATCAGTCAAGCCCCGGGTTAACAACGACCACCACCAGTACTGTTAGCCAACAGAGTGCTGGTGGAAATTGGACTAGTGTTGGCCGAAGAAGGAGGAGAAGAGGGGGGAGATATGCCTGGAGGCAGGAGGACAGGAGGAAGGTAAAGAGAGTGGAACTGAGGGTAAGAACGTTGAATGTTGGCAGTATGACTGGTAAGGGGAGAGAGTTAGCAGATATGATGCAGAGAAGGAAGGTTGATCTATTGTGTGTGCAAGAGACTAAATGGAAGGAGAGTAAGGCCAGATGGATCGGAGGTGGATTCAAATTGTAGGGGTTATTCTGAAGGAATAGTATGTCAAGAGTATTTTGGAGGTGAAAAGAGTGTCAGACAGAGTAATGATTATGAAGCTGGAAATGTGATGATGAATGTTGTTAGTGCAAATGCCCTGCAGGTTGGGTGTGCGCTGAATGAGAAAGAAGATTTTTGGAATGAGTTGGATGAAGTGATGAGCAGTGTACACAAGGGATAGAAAGTGGTGATTGGAGCGGATTTCAATGGACATGTTAGTGAAGGGAACAGAGAAGACAAGGAGGTGATTGGTAGGTATGGTATCAAGGAGAAGAATGAAGAAGGTCAGACGATAGTGGATTTTGCCAAAAAGGATGGATATGGCTGTGGTGAATACATAATTTAAGAAGAGGGAGGAACATAGGGTTACATACAAGTGTGGAGGAAAATGCACACAGGTAGATTACATCTTATGCAGAAGAGTCAATCTAAAGGAGATTGAAGACTGCAAAGTGGTAGCAAGGGAAAGTGTAGTTAAGCAGCATAGGAAGGTTGTCTGTAGGATGACACTGGAGATCAAGAAGAGGAGGAGAGTTAGGGCAGAGTCAAGGATCAAATGGTAGAAGTTGAAAAAGGAAGACTGCAAGGTTGAGTTTAGGGAGAAGGTGAGGCAGGCACTGGGTGGTAGTGAAGAGTTACCAGTCAGTTGGGAAACTATAGCAGATGTAGTAAGGGTGACACCAAGAAGGGTGGTTGGCGTGACATCTGGACAAAGGAAGGAGGAAAAAGAAACTTGGTGATGGAATGTGGAAGTACAGGAGAGTATACAAAGAGGATGGCGAAGAAGAAGTGGGATAGTCAGAGAGATGCAGAAAGTAGGCAAGAGTACAAGGAGAGAAGGTGCAAGGTGAACAGACAGGTGGCAAAGGCTAAAGAAAAGGCGTATGATGAGTTATACGAGAGGTTGGACACTAAGGAGGGAGAAAAGGACCTGTACCGATTGGCAAGACAGACAGACCGAGCTGGGAAAGATGTGCAGCAGATAAAGGTGATAAAGGATAAAGATGGAAATGTACTCACAAGCGAGGAGAGTGTGTTGAGCAGATGGAAAGAGTACTTTGAGAAGCTGATGAATGAACAGAATGAAAGAGAGAAGAGGTTGGATGATGTGGAGATAGTGAATCATGAAGTGCAACAGATTAGCAAGGAGAAAGTAAGGACAGCTATGAAGAGGATGAAAAATGGAAAGGCCGTTGGTCCAGATGACATACCTTTGGAAGCATGGAGTTGTTTAGGAGAGATGGCAGTGTCGTTTTTAACCAGATTGTTTAATGGAATGTTCGAAAGTGAAAGGATGCCTGAGGAGTGGAGAAGAAGTATACTGGTGTCGATATTTAAGAATAAAGGGGATGTACAGGACTGTAGTAACTATAGGGGGATAAAACTGATGAGCCACAGCATGAAGATATGGGAAAGAGTAGTGGAAGCTAGGTTAAGAAGTGAGGTGATGATTAATGAGCAGCAGTATGGTTTCATGCCAAGTAAGAACACCACAGATGTGATGATTGGTCTGAGGATGTTGATGGAGAAGTATAGAGAAGGACAGAAGGAATTGCACTGCATCTTTGTCAACCTGGGGAAAGCATATGACAGAGTGCCTTGAGAGAAGCTGTGATATTGTATGAAGTATGTAAGAGTTGTACAGGACATGTACGAGGGAAGTTTGACAATGGTGAGGTCTGCGGTAGGAGTGACAGATGCATTCAAGGTGGAGGTGGGATTACATCAGGGATCAGCTCTGAGCCCTTTATTTTTTGCAATGGTGATGGACATGTTAACAGATGAGATTAGACAGGAGTCCCTGTGGACTATGATGTTTGCTGATGACATTGTGATCTGTTGCGATAGTAGGGAGCAGGTTGAGGAGACCTTGGAGAGGTGGAAATATGCTCTAGAAGGAAGAAGAATGAAGGTCAGTAGGATCAAGACAGAATACATGAGTGTAAATGAGAGGGAGGTCAGTGGAATGGTGAGGATGCAGGGAGTAGAGTTGGCGAAGGTGGATGAGTTTAAATACTTGGGATCAACAGTACAGAGTAATTGGGATTGTGGAAGAGATATGAAAAAGAGAGTGCAGGCAGGGTGGAATGAGTGGAGATGAGTGTCAAGAGTAATCTGTGACAGATGGGTATCAGCAAGAGTGAAAGGGAAGGTCTACAGGACAGTAGTGAGACCAGCTTTGTTATATGGGTCGGAGATGTTGGTACTGACCAGATAGCAGGAGACAAAGTTGGATGTGGCAGAGTTAAAGATGATAAGATTTGCATTGGGTGTGACAAGGATGGACAGGATTAGAAATGAGTACATTAAAGGTTCAGCTCAAGTTGGACGGTTGGCAGACAAAGTCAGAGAGGCGAGATTGCGTTTGTTCGGACATATGCAGAGCAGAGATGTTGAGTATATTGGGAGAAGGATGTTAAGGACAGAGCTGCCAGGGAAGAGGAAAAGAGGAAGGCCTAAGAGAAGTTTTATCGATGTGGTGAGAGAGGACATGCAGGTGATGGGTGTAACAGAACATGATGCAGAAGACAGAAAGATATGGAAGAAGATGATCCACTGTGGCAACCCCTAACTGCAGCAGCCGAAAGAAGAAGAAGATATAAAAGCCACATTAAGTGATATTTACCTATTTACCTTGATTTATTTACTTATCTTCCTACAGCATAAACTGACCTCACATCACAACATCCTGACTTTGTATTGTCTTCTTATTAGAATTTATGAATATCTATAGTGACGCGCCTATGCTAGAGACAGCATCCCTGGCATGTACCGTGTCCTGCCTCAACGACGGATTTGTATCCCCGCCATGCCAAACACCCATCGGCCATAGGCCGATCACTGATCCACGAGGCACTTTACTTTGGCCAATGATTTGGACCACTTTAATCCAGGATAATCCAATCCCAGTCACAGACCCACAGCCGCGGGACCAACCTGACGAGGAGGATTATCAGTGCCTGAACTGAAGGAGAGAGCTGAGGCAGGATGACTAATGAAGTCACTGCTTGTGTGCTATGCATTTGTGTCGTGGAGTGGTAGCTCCTGGTTTAATAAATATGCTTGTTGTTCTTGCTTTAAGTTGATTAATAAAGTTGGTTGTTCTGAAGCTTCAGACCGGGCCTCGTCTTTTGCGTGCAAGACAGTGATCCATGCATCACAATATATACATACTGTATATACAATTTATATACATATATATAGTAATAATGACAAAAAGAATTATCATAAAGATTTGGTGTTTTTAGCCCCGTATACTGTAAATAAAGGTCAACAATTTTAAACAACATCAGACACACAAGGATGGGTAGACAGACAATTTATGGAGGCGGACCAAAAATTAAACAGTGGGATGCTGGGAAAGACGTGGTGATGGATGGGTAAATGACGTCATCAAACGGGGACCAGAGGTTAGAAAGCGACCCAGAAGTGTTGTCCAGGCGGAATTATGGTGGTGTTGCTTCGTCTTTTCTGTTCCTTGGCATGACTTGTCACATTGCATGTCTGGTCCTTAAGCTGCTCCCAAGTGCTTGTGCGTGACATGACCCCCTCTTCAGCCCAGACTCACTGGGTCAGGCAGCCCGAACCGAGAGGTCGTGAACCCATGAGAGAGCATCAGCGTTGGCTTGGTGGATACCCCAGCGATAAGTGACGGTGAACTTGTATGGCTGCAATTCCAAAAACCACCTAGTGACCCAGGGGTTCGAATCCCTGTGAATAGCCATCCATTGGAACATGGCGTGGTCTGTCACCAGGGTGAATTCCCGGTCCAACAGGTAGTGCCACTGGTGGCAGGGGCTTCTCATTCCACCACTGCATACCTTGTCTCTCGGTCCAAAAGTTTTTGGCTCAGGTAAATCACGGGGTGCTCGACACTGTCGATGCTTTGGATCAGCACGGCACCTAGACATGTGCTCGAAGCATCGGTCTGGAGGAGAAAGGGAAGAGAAAAATCAGGAGTTCTCAAAACAGGTGCCGTTGTGAGGGCCATTTTTAAGTCATTGAATTCCCGTTCCATCGCACTGTTCCACACCACATGCAAAGGTGCTGCTGGAAAGTGAGGTACAAACCGGCGGTAGTAACTCGCTAGTCCAAAGAAGGCTTGCACTTGCTTCTTGACTATCGGACGGGACCATTCTAAGATGTCTTTTACTTTGGAACACTGTGGCTTCACCAGTCCCCCTCCTACCAGTTAGCCCAAATATTTGGCTTCGTTCAACCAGAAATAACATTTCTGAGGATTGATACGCAGCCCGGCTTTCGCTAGTGTCAGGAGGACAGTGTATACTTGCAGCACATGTTCCTCCCAGGTGCTGGGAAAAATGACCACGTCATCCAGGTAGGCGGCACAATAGGACTGGTGGGGCCTTATCACTCTATCTACAGACGCTGGAAAGTTGCTGGTGCCCCGTGCAGCCCAAATGGAAGGACCTTGTATTGCCAGTGCCCGCTAGGGGTGCTAAAGGCTATTTTCTGTCTTGCGGATGCTGTTAAGGGAATTTGCCAGTACCCCTTTGTCATGTCAAGAGTAGTCAGCTGACGGGCCATCCCCAGCCTATCATGGAGCTCATCCACTCGGGGCATAGGATAGGCATCAAACTTGGAGACCTGATTAAGACGTCTGAAGTCGTTATAGAACCTCTATGACCCGTCTGGCTTAGTTATGAGGACGATAGGACTGGACCAGGGGCAATGGCTTTCTTCAATGATGTCCATGTCCAACATTCGCTGTACCGCTAGCTCCACTGCAACACGTTTCGCCTCCGGGAGACGATAGGGTCGTTCCCTGACCACCACCCCTGGGTCTGTCACGATGTCGTGCTGAATCAGCGAGGTCTGACCACTTCTGGGACAGTCAGGATTGCACCTTTGAGCTCCTGTCGCCGGTGGGCCATCAGATTGTGGCCGAGGTTAAGTTTGGTTTTCTCTGAGAAAAGGGAGAGGGTGGGGCTGGAAGGAGGTTGTTCGTCCCTGTCCCTCCATGGCTTCAATAGATTAATGTGGTACACCCTTTCGTTCGGTCGTTGATTTAGTTAACTCACCAAATAGTTTACGAGCCCTTTCCTCTCCTTAACCTCGTATGGGCCTTGCCAATGGGCCAGCAATTTGGAATGGGAAGTGGGCACAAGCACCATTACATGGTCTCCCAGCTGAAATTCGTGCAGGGAGAAGTTTCTGTTATAATTCCGGGCCTGCGCTGCTTGATCCTTGGACATGTGCTCTTTATGGAGGGGTCGAACTTACTCTAGCCTATTGCATAACTGCACGATATATTCTAGGATGTTAGTGTTGGGAAGCTCCTCCCTTTCCCAACCTTCTTTTAATACATCTAAAATGCCCTGGGGTTGGCGTTCATACAGGAATTCAAAAGGGGAAAACCCTGTGGAGGCTTGTGGCACCTCCTGGTAAGCAAAAAGTATTAGTGGTAAAAGTTGATCCCAGTTCCTACCGTCCGCACTAACTACCTTGCAGAACATCTGTTTCAGGGTCTGGTTAAATCTTTCTACCAACCTGTCTGTCCGGGGATGGTATACTAATGTCCTGAGATGCTTAATGCATAGTAACTTGGCGACTTCCCTGAACATATCCGAAGTAAAGGGTGTACTTTAGTCTGTAAGGACTTCTTTAGGTATGCCCACTCAGGAAAAAAGTCCTACTAGTTCCCATGTGATATATATATATATATTTTATTTTATTGTAATTATTCCATACAGATAGATCAATTTTTACATAAAATAGGATTGAAAACAAATCAACCCTTACCCCTGAGAAAGAGAGCATGGCCAACAGAATAAAACTTAAAGCTTGTAAAAATACATAAATTGAGAAAAAAAAAGGAAATAGGAAGAGAATCTATTTCCTCAGTGCTTTAAGAGCTTATTCTAAAATATTATTGATTAGATTCTGCCAGGTTTTGAAAAAGTGAGAATTAGATTTTTTCCAATTTCAAATAATACAAAACGTTATTTACCCACTGACTTAAAAGAGGAGGGTTAGGATTCTTCCAGTTTACCAAAATAAGTCTATGTGCCAATACTGTGATTGTAGTGAAGGCAATCACAGTTTGTTTGTCCTTCTCCGCTTTAAGCCCACCTGGAAGAACTCCAAACACAGCTGTTAATGGGTTAGGAGGGATTGTGACACCAAGGCTGTCTGAAAGGCACTTAAAATTTTTTGTCCAGAATGCTGTTAATTTTATGCAGGCCCAAAACATGTGACCCAGTGTGGCTGGGGCTTGATTGCAGCGTCCGCAGGTTGGATCTTGCCCAGGAAACATTCTGGACAGTTTTAAGCGAGACAGATGTGCTTGATATATAATTTTGAGTTGGATAATTTAATTCTTTGCACATATGGAGCCTGAGTGAAATCTCTGCTTTCCATTTTCCACTTCTTTTCTGATATGTTGATTGAGGGATCTTTTTCCCATTGTCCTCTTGGATCTTTGAAAGGGAGTGACTGTAAAATAATTTTACATATTGCAAATATGCTGTCCTCAAAACTGAGCAATATTTTTCCAACATAGAGGAAGGTGCGAGATGAGGGAAATCGGGCAGGTTCTGTTTACCAAAGTTTCTAATTTGAAGATAGTGAAAGAAATGTGTTGCTGGAAAGTTAAATTTGGAATGTAATTGTTCATAGGATGCAAAGATGTTGTCTATTGTATATAAAGATCTCTAAGCAATTTAATCCCAAATGTTTTCCAGATATTAAAAAATGCATATGTTTGCAAGGGTTTAAAAAGATGGTTCTCATGCAAAGATGCCACAGATAAAAGATTCTCCATCTTAAAATGCTTTCTACACTGGTTCCATATTCTGAGTGAGTGAAGCACAATTAGGTTATTAATATATTGGCGATAACTTGCATTAATAGGGGCACAAAGCAGGGAATATAAAGAAGTACTGCAGGATTTTATTTCTATTGCTGACCAAGCCTGTGTATGTTCATCTACTTGTGTCCAGCTTTTTATAGCTTGTATATTTGCTGCCCAATAATAAAACTGAAAGTTAGGTAGAGCCATGCCACCTTCTGCCTTAGGTCTTTGTAGTGTTGCAAAGTTAAGTGTTGGCCTTTAATAAATCCAGTTTGATCTTGTGATATTATCGAAGGCAGCACTTTCTCCATGCTTCTAGCTAGGACTTTGGAGAGTATCTTAACATCATTATTCAGAAGTGAAATTGGTCTGTATGATGCACATTGTAATAAGTCCTTATTTTGTTTAGGAAAGACGGTGATTAATGCTTGGCGAAAAGTTTGAGGTAGAATTTGATTGTCTCTAGCTTCTTTAAATGCTGCTAACAAGAGGGGAGCTAGCTGAGTGGAGAATTTCTTATAAAACTTGACAGGGTAGCCATCAGGGCCTGCTGCTTTCCCACTTTAAAGTGACTTTATAGCATCTAGTAATTCTAACAGTGCCAAAGGTTTATCCAGTTCCTCTGCACTAAAAGTATCTATTTGTGGTATCTGTAATGTATCTAGAAATGCATTAGATTGTGTGTTGTCTTCTTTAAACTCAGTAGAATTATATTTTTATGGTCAGTGATTTTATCTCTGTTCATGTTGGTGATTGCTGGGATTGCATTGTGAACTTCTTGCTTGTGGATTTGTTGAGCTAAAAGCTTATTAGCTTTCTCTCCATGTTAACAGTAATGATGTCTTGATTTAAAAATTAATTGTTCAGTTTCTTTGGTTGTTAAGAGGTTGAGCTCTGAAAGCAGAGTCTGCCTTTTCCTACGAAGAGCCTCACTTGGACACCTGGCATGTTCTTCATCTATTCTAGTAATTTCGCTGGTTAGCTCTGATATCTTCTTGGTTTATAATTTATTTCTGTGGGAAAGATATGAAATAATCTGTCCTCTTAAGAAGGCCTTTAGAGTTTCCCAGAGTATTCCTGCAGAGACCTTGGAGGATGTATTTGTCTCTAGGAAGAAACTGATTTGTTTGGATATAAATTCAACTAAATAAATTGCCCATGACAATCACATATCATCCCTTCAGGATCAGATACTACATCTGATACCACAAATGAGACTGTTCTATGTATGAGCATTCCCACATCTGTAGTTTTCTTTGTAAAGCTGGAATGGAACATTTGGCCAGTCTAGTCTTTTTGCAGCCAGAACTGATCCTTGCTTAGTAAGTGGGTCTCCTGTAAAAATACTATTTTGGCATTTAGACCTGTTAGGTGAGAGAATACTTTCTTTCCCTTTAATTTGTGATTCAGACCTTTAACATTGCAGCTCACAAAATTAACTGTCCCATCATGAAGACATTAATTCTGAATTTCTTATGTCATTTTGTAGTTTTAACTGGAAGTGAGACAGCTTTAACCTTAATTTCCACTTTTCCCACGTGTTATTGCCATGCAGCCTATTGTTACTTTGGTAGTTATCATTATAAGGATTAAAAGGATAGATTAGATAAAGCTTTATCTCTTTCTCTCCCACATGAGGCTAGACCCCACTTCACAAAGTCCCAGTCCTCTGACATACCTAGAGACAGAGCATGTCCAAAACAAAACAAGCCCCCCAGCAGCGGCATTTGAGGATTAAAAAGTAGAGATATCTATTGCCAATAAAGTCTAAATATTATAAGAATAAAATATAATCTTCAGCAGTCTTGAAATATTAAAACAGTAAACCCAGGGAGTAGTGTTAAAAAGTGGCCTTGGATAAGCATAGTAAACCCTAATGCAATAATAACCATAACAGTAAACCAAGGGTATGATGTTAAACAATCTCCTTTAGAATAGTTAAGAACAAGGGAAAAAAAATAAAACCTGCTTTAATTTCTTCCACACATACCTTTATAATTAAAACATAAACAAAATGTGTCCGAGAAGAGAGAAGGATGTATAATTATGGTACCCATATCGTTGCAAGTGGATCAGACAGTAGGTAATATTTTCTTGCCATACCATGACAGGATGCGACTCACTTTTGTATTTCAAAAGAGCGTCGGGATCAGCTTTCTTAATTCCTTTTCTGCCTCAAATGTGGAGGAAAAGATGTGATATTTGTCTTAAATTTCCACTTTCAGTTTGGCAGGATACAAGAGGCTGTATCTGTTATCGGCTTTCCATAACCACTGTTTAATATTGTAAAAAGCTGTACGTGCAGAAGCTGTTGATGGTGATAAATCAGGAAAAATACAAATGTGTTTATTTTCAAATATAATCTCTTGTTTGTGTCTGAGAAATGCCATTACATTAAGCTTATACTGTAATCTCTCAAAGCGGACAATTAAAGATCTAGTTTTGAAGTTATTTGATCCACGTATGCAATAAGCTGCCACTATCTCGGTATCTGATTTAAAGTCTGCTCCAATTATTTTTGAGAATAGTTCAGTTTTGAATTTCACTGGGTTTGGACTTTCATGATTCTCAGGTAGACATTCGATTCTAATATTATTCCTTCTGGTTCCATCTTCCAGAGCCGCAATTCTATCTCCGAGTTTTTTGCATTCGGAATTCACAGCTGTAGTTTTTCCATCTGCTTTAGATGCCAAATGTTCCACTGTGAATGTCTGCTTAATATCTACCAGCTGATTGGCAAACTCTCCCAGTTTAGACACATTTTCCTGAATGCGGACTGCAAGGCCATCTCTAGTTTCAAGTGATCTTCTGAAATCTGCCAGCTATCTTGACCTGCATCACTTGCACCTTTGCTCCCATTTTCGCTTTTGACTGGAGAGCTTTTGACATGTTGTGGTGGAGTGGGATCCTGGGAAGTCTGTGCTTTCTCCTGCCTGTTCCAGGTCAGTCTCTGAAAGGCTGGACCTCGCACTTGGGCTTGATGTCTGTCTAGACTTGTGTGTAGTTTTAGGTTTCTTTTCCATTTCTTTCTGACCGCCTTTCTTGTTACTCATATTTATATACTGTAGTAGAAACTCCTTGGGTTGTGTATATACAGGATACCTCGGGATAATAAGAAATAAGAGAAAAAATAAAGCCACTGCTAATGGAGCTTCGCTTCAGATGTCCATCTCCCATAACGGATGAAATTAACCAGACCTCCGTGCGATATTTTTTAAGTTAGCGGCTCACAGGGGAACCGCTTCGGGATATCGAGTTGCATAGTCAACCATTACCAATATATATTTATGGCCTCACATCGAAATTTCTAGGGGTCCTACCAGATTGACACCGATCCTCCAAAAGGGCACGTCTACAAGGGGATTCGGGACAAGAGGAGCGCAATCCCTTCGGGGTATCTGACGTAGCTGACAGACTGGGCAAGACTGACAGAAACATTGTATCTCCTCATTGGTCCCGGGCCAATAAAACCAGAGTTTCACTCTCTTCAGCGTTTTCTCAGCCCCAAGGTGGGCGCCTACGAGGTGGGCATGAGCTAGCTTGTATACTTCCTGCCGCTGCAAGTCGTCTTTTGAGGTAAGCACACTATTTAGGTCCTGCCCTTCCGACATCTTTTCTGCCTGGATCCTGCCGACTACGCCACTGTAATAACAACAAAAAGAACGCTCATAAAGGTTTGCGGTTTTTAGCCCCGTATACTGTAAATAAAGGTCAGCATTTTTAAACAAAATCATCAGATTCACAAGGATGGGTAGACGGACAATTTATGGAGGCGGACCGGAAATTAAACAGTGGGATGCTGGGAAAAACGTGGTGATGGTTGGGTAAATGACATCATCATATGGGGATCAGAGGGTAGAAAGGGACCTGGAAGTGTTGCAGTTCTCTGAGTCATCCGGGTGGAATTATGGCGGCGTTGCTTCGGCTTTTCTGAGGAAATAGAAGGTGAGAGGTTAGTGCCCCGCTGTTGTCCCTTGGCACGACTTGTCGTGTTGCTCGTCGGGTCCTTAAGCTGCTCTCCAAGCACTCATGCATGACAGTATATATATAGTGAGTTTTTTTAGACCAGCTACGCAATCCGTCGAAACTCTGGCAACACAGGCATGGATTGCTTGTCCTTTGCCGAGGCAATCACAGGTTTGCAGCTTTGTGGCATAACGTGCGAGTCACCCAATGGTTGTTTTGGGAAAGTCTAACCTGGCCTCTGACCTGGCCCTGTCACTGCTTGTTTGCTGGGTCTGTGTGTGTTAAAGTGGTAGGTCCCTTTTGAATAAAGTTTTGATTGGTATAAAGTTGGACTTCTTGAAGACTTTGGACTCAGCATCTTTTCCCGGGTGCAAGACAGTGACTCATATGTCACATGGTACCAGAAGTGGAGTCTTGAACAGATGGATCCTCAAAAGGTGCATGATGTTCCTCTATTACCACAGCCAGATGACGCTACTGCAGGCACCCCTGCCCTTACCTGTCCCAGAGATGTGCTGGTGAAGATGGTTCCCCTGGGCGACCCAGAGTGGTTCCTATTCTGTTTTGAACACATGGCAATACTGATGTGCTGGGACAAGGTAGGCTTGGCAGTTATACCTACAACCTATAGGTCATGCGAAATCTTCTCCCATTATGACTTTCTGAAGCAACAGATCCTCCTCTGTACAACTATAAGCCCCTTGGCCAAAGGGCGTCAGTTTCTTCTGGCAAACTGATCCAGATCAGCCTTCACGGGGACAGGTCCAGGACTTAATATACCTGCTTCAAAGCTGGTTTTGTGAAAACACATTCATGTACATTGTGGAAAAGTTTGCTATTGAAACAGTCTTGTCAGGATAAACAAGACCTATGTGATGAGATGGTGTGGAGCGATGTCCAGTTGCTGCTGGACCTGACCCTCAGACTGGAAGGCATCAAGCCATCTGAAAGCACAGGGGCTATTCTAACTTGGCACCAACTTCGACCCAACCGTCATGTCCCCGCCTGATGGCTAGTCACCGAAACTCCAGGTCTCAGCCTATTCTTCAAACTCATCCTCACCTCTCCTCAGAGCAACATTTACTGTCACCCCTTACCTAAATTTCTCCTGCTCAAGCCCAGACTCCTAGAATCATTGATGCCACTGCTTTTTCTGTGATCAACCGTGACATCTGGTTTGGGAGTGCTGCCTCTCGCTGTTTTCCCCAAGGGTGTTGAAGAAACACAATTTTAAGGTCTCTGTTTTGCTGGTCGTCTGGCCCTGCTGGACTCTTGTAGTGACCTCTGTGTAGTCCGCCATGACTTGCTTCTGCAGATTCCCTTACCAAACATAGACCAGGTGAACATTCACTTTATTCATGGAGAAGTTAAAGAATATGAGACTATCTTACTCCTTCTGAAATTTAAAAGAAGGAACTTTAAAGTCTGGACTGCTGTGTCAGACAATTCACCCTGGCCACCTCTTTCAGCAGTACAGAGGGTGAGGTTTGCCGCTGACAAGGTCAGTCAAGGAGCCTGCTTAAAGATTGAATCTGATGTGTTCAGTGAGTTAGGGGATGACCCCTCACCTGAGGGTCCAGGACAGTTGGAGGACTCTTCATATCAGATGCTCGGACCTTTAACCTCTGCAAGCCAGACAGCAGCTATGGGCCCCGAAGAAACAATGGCAAGAGAAGAGCGGGGTGCTGTGTCTGGCCCTTGAGAAGCGGGGACTGACACTACAACAGAATTTACACACCTTCAATGGGCTGACAGCAGCTTAGACTTTGCATTTAAACAAGCAGATATTGCAAATGACTCTTACTATAGGGACTGGGAGGGCCAAAATTTCAAAACACCACACTTTTTAATTAAGGATGGTTTCTTCTACTGGATGATTTTTGATTGCATCGGAGAAAGGCTGAATAAACAGTTGGTGGTCTCGTGAGGACACAGAGAGGCGGTTTTAAAAATTGCTCACACTGATCTCTTCGGGGATCAGCTCAGCACAGATGAGGGAGCACATTTTGAAACACTTTTACCGGCTGAATATAGGTTGAGATGTGGAACAGTTTTGTAAGTCTTACCAAACTGTCAAGTTGTTTCCACTCATACACCCACTAGGACTCCTCTCTCTCTAGTGCCTATTCTTCATGTCCATTTTGAGAGGATAGGGTTAAACATTGTTATCACATTTCCCAAGAATAAGAATGGTTATCAGTATATGCTCGTGGTGGCTGATTATGCAACAAGATATCCTGAGGTGACCGCTCTACAGAAGGCCAACGCCCAAGCTTTTGCTAAGGCTCTATCAGAAATATTCACGCATATTGGTGTTCCACATGAGATTTTAACTGACCAGGGTACGCCCTTCATATTCCACGTCATGAAGCAGCTGTGTGAGAGCCTTGGAATTTAACAATTGAGCTCCACTGTTTATCATCCACAGACGAATGGCCTGACTGAACGATTTAACAAAACTTTGAACCAGATGATTTTGGGTGACCCATGATGTCTGGATCTACTGGGACACCATGTTGCCCTTCCTCCTATTCACTGTTAGGGAATACCCCCAGGCATCTACTGGCTTGAGTCCATTTGATCTGTTATTTGGCTGCCAACCACGAAGGGTGTTGGACATTTTTTTGGAGGAATGGACCAGGGTTTGCAATGCAACTCACAGGGTGAGATTTGTCGATCGTGTTGTTTCGCTCCAAGAACATATTTCTGAATTGTCCTCTACTGAGGTAGAGCATCCACAGCATGAACAGGAGGCACAAAAATGTAATTATGACAAGAAAAACACTGCAATTTCAAGAAGGATGATCGGGTACTGGTATTGATCCTGTCTGATCCTCATAAATTTCAGGCGATGTGGAAAGGTCTGGCACTAGTGGAGGAATGTATGAGTCCTGTAAATTATAAGGTCAGAAAACCTGACCCATGCTAGCCCCTGTAAATCTGGCATGTTAATCTTTTGAAGGAGTGGCACGAACTGCACGAGGTGGTGGCCACATCAGAGGCAGTCTTTCAGAAAGAGGTTACCATTGGTGATGATCTGACAGACACCCAGAAGGCTCAGTTGCTGTTGCTGATTGGAAGGAACTTGGATATCTTTTCAGCCTTTTCTGTCCTGACTGAAATTCCTGAACACAAGATCGTAACTGAACCTAACATTAAAATACAGATGCCTCCATATCGTCTTCCAGAAGTGATGAGAATGTGATACGTGAAGAGGTGAAGCAGGTGCTCAAGCTGGGTATAATTTGCGAGATAAAACAGAGTGGCAAAACCCAATTGTTCTAGTGCCAAGCCAGATGGCTTGGTTCAGTTCTGTATAGATTTAAGATGCTTGATGATTTGTTGGAGAAACATGGGCAAGCCTCATATATTTCCACCCTGGATCTCAAGATGGGATACTGGTAGGTTCCCCTGGAGGAGTCCAGTTGCAAGAAAACTGCATTTGCCATTCATATCAGGTTGTTTAAATTCACCAGGCTCCCATTTGGTCTCCATGGTGCGCTGTTGACTTTTCAGTGGATGGATCAGATTCTGCGACCCATTCCATGTATGCTGGGGCCTATTCCGATGAGGTGGTCATTTTCAGTAATAATTGGAGGTCGCATCTCAATGGTCAACAAGTGATGCTTGACAGTTTGAGGCTGGCAGGATTGATAGCTAACCTCAAGAAGTGTAAATTGGGGATGTCCGAAACACATTATTTGGAGAATTCTATTGGTGATGGTTTGATTAAACCTCAGTTGGACAAGGTGGGTGGGGTGCTTGCGTATCCACGTCCAAAAACACTGAAGCAGGTCCATGCTTTCCTAGGAACCACTGGTTATTACAGACAATTCATTCCAAATTTCACACATGGGGCCGACCCTCTCACTGCCCTGACAAAGGCAGAAAAAAACACACCATTGTCTGGGCCGATGATTGGGAGAGGTCCTTCTATGACTTAAAGGCCGCTTTGTCTTCTGTGGAATCTGGACTTTTGCAAGGAATTCCTTCTACAGACAGATGTGAGTGCTTTTGGTTTGAGGGCCGTGCTCCCCCAGTGTTTCGATGGGGAAGAACATCCCATCACGTTTTTGAGAAGGAAATTACTCCCCAGGGAGCATAATTACTCGACTATCAAGAAGGAATGTTTGGCAATTAAGTAAGCAGTGGAGGCCCTCTTGTGGGGCAGATGGTTTACCCTAGTAACAGATCATGCACTGCTCTACTGGCAAAAAGATATGAACTCCTGACTCATTAGGAGGATTATTAGTTTACAGACATTTTCCTTTAATGTTTGCGCACGTCAGTGCTTATGTCCTCTCGTGTCTAGCCAAGCCAGGCTTGGTCACTTTGTTCACCCCACTTTAAACAAAGCTGAGGGGTGATGTGAGTTTTTTGAGACCCTGAAACTCCCCCAGCTGCACAGCACACCAAAATTCTGTCAACACCAGCAGAAATTGCTTGTCCGTCACTGAGGCAACCACAGGTTTGCACCCTCACTGCTTAACGTGCCTGTTACTTGATGGTTGATGTGGGGAACAGTCTAACCTGGACACTGACTTGGCCCTGAAACTGCTTGTCTTCTGTGTCTGTATGTATTAAAGTGGTAGCCACTGTTTGAATAAAGACCCTAATAAAGACTGCTGCTGTTTTGATTGGAATAAAGTTGGTTTTCTTGAAGCCTTTGGACTGAGTGTCTTCTCTCGGGTGCAAGACAGTGACTAATGTGTCACTATATATATATATATATATATTTTTTTTTTCTATAATTTACTCATTTCAGTAATAATATAAAATAATGTTAATAATAATAATATAAAACAAGCACAATACACATGATATTAAATATGCAATTTAGGACATCCCAAGAAAACAGTATGCTGGCCAGTTCAACAATTAGGCAGAAATCCTATCTTACAGTATTTTTGCTCCTCATGTTCTAAGGATTCAAAATAGACATATAAAGAGATAAATGATCCTTCTAAAAAATCTTGCAATGGCAATGCACTGAGTCAGCAAAAGAAAGAAAGAAAGAAAGAAAGAAAATATATGTGCTCATGCAAAATGTGGATCTACCCAAAGTCAAAATATGTTTGAAAAATAAGATAAAGAACACCTCTGCTAAAAAAACGTACAAACCTATACCTTAAAAGAATCAACAAACAAGAAAGCTCAGCATAAAGAGAGCATCCTTGGATTTAGGAAACCACCTGCAAAGATCTTGTGTTGGACATCAAACAATACGATCAAACATCACTAGCCTGTGACAATAAAATAAAACAGTATACTAAGCTTAACTAGAGTCAGACAGTAGTATTGAAAATAAGAGTTCATAATTCAGGGTCTGCATTGTTTTTAAAAAGTGCCCTGTATCCCAGTTTTTTCCGCCCTAGGAAACTGCAAAGCTCTCCTAAATGATAGACCAAGAACTGATATGTTTGAGCCTAAGCCAATTTCTTTCAATGAGTTTATGAAGGAAGCATTTATTTGTATTAATAAAGTATTACAATGCAGGGAACAAGCATATTAAGGGCATCATCTAGAAAATTCAGAAAGTATAAAACAAACTGTGTGTACTCTGCAGCATCATTTTCTTCCTCTTCATGCCTAAAAATTGAAATGAAAAAATCTTCATTGTCAGAAGCACAGAAGAAAAAGCAGACTTTAGAGCAGTAAAAGGCAACCTTTTTCGAGTTGCTGCGCACTAAGTCCAAAAATTTTCTTTTGCGGCGCACCTGAGGGACTGCCCATAAATAAAGTCGTGACGACACAATCGCCAATAAAAACAGTTAATTTTACAAGTTTGAAGGACATTTTATTAATAAAGGAATCAAAGGATAAATCTTAAATTTAATTAATGTGAACATTGAGATTGTTTTTCAGCACATATGAGATTGATGCGAAGATCAATTTTCGAAAGACAGACGCGCATTTTCTTGTCGATCATTTGAAGTCTCTCGCGTTTCTTAGACTTCATTTCTGTAAGTGTTCAGTTATTTGTTTTTCCAACATAAAATATATTTTTTAAAACATTATCTTTTTAATCAACCAAACGTTCAAAAACACTAGCAATTTTAAATATTTTACAAAAGTTTTCACAGCGCCCCTAGAAAATTCCGCAGCGCACTGCACACCGGTTGCCCGACAATGCTTTAGAGGAACAGAAAATTAAACTTAATTCTAAAATGGAACAACTTGACATGCACACTGCACTTGCTGCTACTGTTGCACAACTTAAGGTTTTGGCGTGACTCATTATAGAGCTTGATGGCTGAAGGCAGAACGGGTAGAGCACCAACATTAAGTTAATCTGTGAGAGCAAATTCATTCTTTCTCACCAAGGTTCTAAATTATGGTACACACTAAAAAAATGTATCAAATGGAATAAAAAGAACATTTTTCGCCAGAGATTCAGTTACATGTGAATATGCACAGGTTCAAGGAGAGACACAAGCCATACAAAGCCATTTCAATGCCATAAAGGATAGTGCTTAATTTATAATTTAATTTAATTTAAATTTTAATTTAATTTAAGCCATAGTGCTTAATTTATTTGTAAAAAAAGACAAAGTTACTACCATGCTTCCCAGAGATGATCTTTCTTCTGGGCCTAAATCCGTAAGAATGAAGGTATTCTAAGAACAATAACAACTTATTTCTTGTTTAGCCAGAAATCACACAATAGATGCCTCAGTGACTTTTTACTGGACACCCCCACAGCCTTGACTTCCTAAGAAGACAAGAAAAAAATTTCAAAAAAACATCCTTGTAGCAAAAGAAAAATGAAAGAAATCTTGGAAAAGGAAATTAAGAACGACTCCCTTCCTGGTAGGTTGAGTGTGCAAAAAAAAAAAAAAAAAAAAAAAAATGGGGTAAATACAACTTGCAAAACAAAACAGAAGTAATCCTCTTCACAGAGCTAGATGGCTAATCTATCATTGCTATCTCAGAAATACAAAATAACATTACAAACCACAAGGCAAAATGCAAGAATAGATTAAATTACACGACTCACTAAATAAGGAGGCTACTAAAGCTATAACTCTCTAAACTTTAGAGTCTAAAGGAAGCTACCAGAAGACCGGTTGTGGTACTGTGGCATAGAAGGAAATCATTAACTGCAATTAAAAAGATATGTAGGAGCAGCAGAGAAGAAAGCCTGATTGAAAAAAAAAATACATAAATAACTGTGCAAAGTGTTCGCAAAGCATGACCTGGAGCCTAATGCAGATTTGCATTTGAAAAGTTATCTCAAGGATACTACATATTATGGAGGAAGGTGTAGTGGTCTGAGGAGTCTGAAGTGGGGGCTTTAAGTGAATGCTTCAGAGTGCATGGAACACAAATCAAACAGTCCATACCTGGCAAGTCACACCATCCTTAAAATAGACAGAGATGTTTTAAAAAACCAGAAGCCTGTTTAGGACTCATAGAAGGATTACAGAATACTGTGGAAACGTTACAAAATATCTCCCTAAGTCAGTACACTTATACCGTGGAAAATGTTTACTTTTTAACAAAGTGCAGTGAATGGTGCTGTGGCTTAAAGTGAACAAACTAATATCCAAAAGTAGCCCATTTACATTATTGACTCAAACCTAATTAGAAATGTGGGGAAATGCCTGAAAACTGATGAAATCACCTTAGTACATACAGAAAGCAACTGTCAAAGGAGGTGTTAGATTGATTGATGTCTTTAAGCCCCGCCCAAATATGATTTATGACGTTAAGCCCGCCCCAAATATGAAAATATGATTTATGAAAATATAAAAATATGAAAATATGATTTATGAAAATGATTTATGAAAATTAAAAATATGAAAATATAATTTATGCAAATATAAAAATATGGATTACATTAAAATGATTTATAAGCTGTAAGATATTGACTCATCGCTCTAAGTTATAAACTAATAGTAAGAAAATAAATATACAATTTTCTAAAAACGATATAAGATATTGACTCCCTGCTCTAAGTTATAAGTTCAAGACATGCGTCTTTATTTTATAAGCGCTTATCTTTCCTGCATAGCCATAAATAAAACGATATTCACTCCCCCGCTCTAAGTTATAAACTAATAGTAAGAAAATGAATATACAATTATCTATCTATAAGTTGCACTAGAATCAAAAGGAAGAAAATACATAGCCACTCCTCATGCCTGCGCGCCTCTTTGCAAATTTCACCGGTTCAAAACAATTAAACTAAAAGACTTGTTTTTCAATTACTTCCCCCATCGGAAGGCGTCAAATATGGTTTTAACCATATGATCGATCACAGCCTGTCTCTTTACACTTTAATTTAATTACCATGCCGTAACAAGGCAGTGCCTTTCTGATTACATCTGCGAACTTAATCACAAGACTGTTTTTAAAAAGCTATAAAGGTCAAAAAAGACTTTTTACATTCCTATGGTCTAAGAACAAAGTTATTAAATGAAATATTTTCCACTAACGACTCTCTCTTATATTCACAATGATCTTTACAAGCTCGGAAGAAAAGTTATTAAAACAGTTCTCGCTGTCTATGGAACTTGATAAAAAGTTATTTATATACCGAGTACAAACTCGGCTCTTTCGGCGGTATTTTAGCCTCGTTAATCGGGTAAATGTCAAAATAGACTTTACTTCACATTTACAGTATATCAACTTTAAAATACACGTGGCGATCTAAGAAACGTCTCTTTCCAATACTGTATTTTAGCCGCGTTAATCGTGTAAATGTCAAAATTGACCTCGTTTCACATTTACAGTATATCAACCTAAAAATACACATGGCGATCTAAGAAACGGCTCCACATATAAAACGTCTGCGTTTAGCACGACGATCTCTTGGTAAAACATAACGTGGGCACTTTTTACCTATTGCCTGGATGTTAACCTTACAGCTGTGTGCATTTGAATGATGCTTCTTTGCCGCTAGAAAGGGTCACCGCCCCTTAGAGGCGGAACATCAACAACTCGGCACCTATGAGCTTTCTACCAAACGTTCCGAGTGTTTCGCTCCGCCCTTCCAAGACGGTACGGAGCCCTAGGTGCTGCATAAAGTGTTCTGCTTAGCCCTCTACTGCCACACAATCTTTTCCGGCATTCCAAGTGTCTCCAAGAGCTTTCCATAAGGTTGGCGTTTTCGCTTTTTCTTCCGCAATGGTAGACAAGGGAAAAAATACTTTTGTGATTGTTGGTAAGTGTAGATTATTGAAATATGTGCCGTTAATGATCGTCTCTCTTCAAACTGATGAAATGATGTTCTTTTATAAATCCGATTTCTGACCGGTTGGTTGCTTAACAAGTGAGTCAGATCTTCTTTCGGCCGTACTTTTAAATCGAAATGTTGCTTATAAGACCGCCTAGATTTAATGCTTTTAATGTCTTTAAGTATGTACAAACGTAATACTTTTTTAATGGTAACATACATTTCATGCTGATTACTTTTAATGGAAATGCACAAACGTATTACTTATAAGAACGTTCAGGCTGATTACTTTTAAATTAAACGTCTTTAAGTACGTACAAACACTTTTAAATCGAAATGTTGTTTATAAGACCGTCTAGATTTAATACTTTTAATGTCTTTGTATGTACAAACTTATTACTTATAATGTTCAGGCTGATTACTTTTAAACGTCTTTAAGTACGTATAAACTCAGGTCTCTGTATCTTAATTGTAGAATCGGTGCCGACTTGTTTTCTTCTTTAAATCTAACTAGTTTGCAATTGGAGGATTTAATAGCTGCCACAGATTGTCTTTTTGAGAATAAAAATCCTGCCTCAGACAAAGAGTCCACAGAAACCCGTAAGTACCACTTTCAACTGAGGGTTCGTGTGTGTGGGGAAGAAAATAAGGCGTTGGGGTTAAATATGTACTTTTTAGCAGAATACTCGACGCTCCCAAAGAGTGGTTATTCTTCCAAAGTTTCCAGTCAGCATCTAGAATCGGCGCAAAGGCCCTCGGCCAGTCTACTATTGAACGTCTCATTCACGCAGCCCGGTAAGTTGAACTATTTGTGTGAGTGCGCAGCAAATGTTTATTTTTTTAAAGAAATCTTAGTCTTGCTTGTTTTTTTTTTTTTTTCAGAACCCGCCTCTCCAGGCTTACTGACTCAGATACTTGGGGGTTCACCACCGTTTGCATCATCACCCGGACTTCTCACCCAAATAATCGGTGAACCTGAAAGATTTGATCCCGCTGCTAAGGCTGCTGAGCTGAAGGCTGAAATCGAACGAGTGCTGTTGATTTTTCAAAACTCTTAATCCTTTCTCCAGATATACGTGAAAAGGTTATTTTATTGTATGCAATTTTAGAAAACTTGTTCCCCAAATAATGTCAGGCCATATGAGTGGTGATGGTCAAAGAAGGAAAAGGCGTGCAAGTGAGGACTTGGACGCTGGGAGCGGTTCTCAAAATGCTGGGTTATTGCATGACATGGTGAATGAAGTTAGTTATTCTATTCGGCCCCCAAAAATGCCTACTCCGCCACCCCAATATTTTAATGAATTGGAATATATTAATTGGCAAAATCAAAACATGTTCCAAATGAATAATATAATAGTGACTATGAGAGTTCCTTCACCTGTTACCACTCCCATTGACTTTGAGCAGGTTGACAGCCTTTTAGAAACCCTATGTCCAGTAGCCACCCCCGATGAAATGCAAACATTAAATAACTTTTTAGAAAGGGTTCAGCGGTCTTTAAACAAAAATGTGAATGCTCAAACGGGTCATGGTTTAACAAACACGTTGGGTTCTGTAAATGCTGCCCCCTCTCAGTATGGCCACATCAGTCTCGGTTAACCCCTTGGCTACATCCGTTTTAGTCCCTGTAGCTACCACTTCTGTCTCGGCAATCTCTGCTCCAGTCACTGTCTCCTGTGTTTCAGTCCCTGTAGCTCCCACTTCTGCTTCTGTCTCGGCAACCTCTGTTCCAGTCACTGTTCCAGTCCCTGTAGCTCCCACTTCTGCTCCCTCTGCTTCTGTCTTGGCAACCTCTGCTCCAGTCACTGTCTCCTCTGTTTCTGTTCCTGTAGCTCCCACTTCTGCTCCCTCTAATTTAGTATGCCCCTGTGCCCCCTCTGTTCCATTCCCTGTAGCTACCACTTCTGCTCCCTCTACGTCAGTATACCTCTGTGTCCCCTCTGTCCCAGTCACTGTCTCCTCTGTTTCAGTCCCTGTAGCTACCACTTCTGCTCCCCTTGCTTCAGTCTTGTCCCCTGTTTCAGTCACGGCTACCTCAGTCCCTATTGCACAGCCATTTGCAGCTACCCCTTCAACCTCTTCAATCGCGTCAGTCATGTCCGGTGGTTCTGTGGTATCTAAACCTTCACCCTCGTCTACTTTAGGCATGGCCGGGCTCTCTGCTGTCTCTAGTAATGACGGTCAGGGCATTTTTCAGCAGATCGACAGACCTGCTTTTAATCACACTGAAATAAGACACCCCTTAAATTTCACCGACGCCTATGAACTAGAGTCTTACTAGTAGGTGTTTAACAGCATTCATGAGGTGTTGCAAAGAATTCTGGATAGTTTTTCAGGAACTTTAAATCCGCAAGATGTTGTACTGCTAGAATTGCGTGCTGATTCATTACCTATCAGCGTTTTTATACAGTTGACTGGCTCTAATATTAATGTAGATGGTTTTCTTCAGCAGATAGAGAATCTTTTTCAGAGTCATGCAAGTGTGTTAGCGGATGAGTCTCTGATGCTAGTCCTACAGATTGTTCGGTCACCTAGTGGGGGCGCTTGTGGCGCTCGCAAGGTATCATCTCTACTCAATCATGAAATAGTTAGAAAGAAAATGAGGCATTTAATTATTTCTTATAATTACGGAAATCGGCTCTGTTTTGCCTTTTGTCTGCTTAGCCTAATAGATGACCGCTACATGCAAAACCCACAGTTATGCATGCTTGAAGCGTATTACCTTCAGAGCAGGGCCGGATTATCTGAGCATGAAAAAGCCTCCTTTGAGGACGTTCATAAATTTGAAAACTTGCTGGGTATTAAAATTGTTGTCTGGTACAGGTATCTAAGAAATGAGAAATTTTTAAAATATGAAAGCTCCCGCGGTAGAAACCCCAAAACCTATTTTATGTTTTTACACGATAACCATTACTACGGTATTTTGAATTTAAAAGGGTTTCTGGGGGTGAAATACTTGTGCGACTACTGTTACACAAGCTACCACTCAATCCTTAGCTATCGTTGTTTTGGCCACTGCAACATCTGTTTCTCCCCAGATTGCCGTCCCTGAAGAACTTGTCAAGTGTGGTGATTGCAACCGTTACTGCCGGTCCCAGTTTTGTTTTATTCAGCATACGATTCCTAAATTTAACGACAAGACCAACGATATGGAAGCGGCCTGTGACACTGCAAAAATGTGTCCCCTGTGTTACAAAACTTACACAGTGAATGCCGCCTCAAAACCCCATAAATGTCAGCCCAAGGAATGCCATGTTTGTAAAGCAAAAATTGAAAATGATGCAGAAAACCATCAGTGCTCTATAGAAATCTTGAAGTCTGATGATCGTTGTGAGAAATACATATTTTATGATTTTGAAAGTCGGCAAGAAACGGGGGTGCACATTCCTAATTACTTATACTGTAAGTGCTTGCAGGGTAAATCCTGTTTCTGGGTGGGTGAAGATTGTGTACACCAGTTCTTTGGCAGATACCGTCGCCCCAAGTATCAAGGCTATACCTTCATAGCTCACAATTCAAAAGGTTACGATGGGTACTTTTTAATGAAGTATTTGCTTTAAAATGGTGTGAACCCTCGTGTTACTACTCAAGGAAATAAGTTGATGTGTTTCACAGATGATGGTTACCAATTACGTTTTATAGATTGTTTGACTTTTTTAACAATGAAATTGAGTGCCATGCCTAAAGCCATGGGGTTTGAAGCCACAAAAGGTTATTTCCCCCATTTCTTCAATATGGCTGAAAATCAGAATTATATCGGCCCCTACCCTGAACTTGAATGCTACGGTGTTCAGAGCATGATGACCAAAGAAAAGAAAGAATTTTTTACCTGGTACGACAGTGTCAAGCATGGTGTTTTTAATTTTAAAGAGGAGATGGCTTTTTATTGTAAAAATGACGTCGAAATTCTTAGAACAGCGTGCATTATATTCAGAGACGAGGTCATCAAAATTGGCAATATTGACCCGTTTCAATGCATGACCCTGGCATCTCTATGTATGGCCATGTACAGGCAAAACTGTATGCCTCCAAAGTCTATCAGTATAATTCCTTCTGACCATTACAGTAGTAGTCAGAAAAACTATTCGAACGCATCTATTCAATGGTTATTGTATCTCTGTGAAACAGAAAAATTGAACATTCGACACGCTCTAAACCTTGTGGAAGTTAAGAAGAGTTCCTTTTATCTTGACAGCTATGCCATAGTTAAAGGTATTCCGACTGCCTTTGAATTTGCTGGTTGTTTTTATCACGGCTGTCCAGAATGTTATGATTTAAACAGTACCCATCCTTTAACCGGTATGACTTGTGCGGTTATGTATCAAAAGTTTATGAGAAAATTGGAAATACTTAGGACAAAATTTAATCTAGATGTGCGCGTGCTCTGGGAGCATTCTTGGGAGATGATGAAAAAACAAGACCTCAGGCTACAAACTTTCTTAAAACACTGATTTCCCTCAACGTATACAACCGAGGGACTCGTTCGGTGGACGTACCAACGCCATAAAATTGTACCACAAGGCAGTGGGCCCCAAACAGATTCACTATTATGATTTCACTAGCTTGTAGCCGTTTGTGAATAAAACAAAAATGTACCCGGTCGGTCACTCCACTATCATTTTTCAGCAGTTTGCCGATCTCTGGCAGTATTTTGGATTAATTAAAGCCACGGTCCAGCCTCCACGTGGTCTCAATTTGTACGATTTACTGGACAGTCTGGGAGAAAGGGTGTTGTACCACAACATCGACTCGGTCATTTTTACTTCTCAGCCTGGTCAGTACAATCCTCCTCTGGGTGACTATTTAGGAGAGCTCACCAGTGAGTTAAATCCTGTTGATTTATATTACTGAATTTGCTTCAGGCGGTCCAAAGACGTACAGGTATAAAATGGCACAAGGCAAAACATGTATGAAGGTAAAAGGTATCACCATCAATAACGAAACAGGTAAAATTATAAACCTCGAGTCACTAACCAACCTAGTTCAGAATTTTGTGATATCTCATGAAGCCCCTCCTCAAGAGTTACTGGTTCACGGTAAGCAGATCCATCGAAATAAAAACGTTTCACTTTAGAAAACAGACCACTCGGGAAGAAATTCAGAGTGGTGTATAACAAGAGGGTTCTCCTAAAAGATTACAACACAAGACCTTATGGCTACTGTCACGCACGCGCGAGTAGGAGACCGCGGACGGATCTAAACACACCTGAAAAGGTATTCGCCGGCAGGGAATGGCGGGGTACTAATTCTCTCTCTTTTATTTCTTGCAGGAAAAAAGACGCTCCGCCGCCATAAGCCGACTTTTGACCGCAGTACGGTACTTCCGCCCTTCCTCCGCCATCTTGCCCTGACGTCATCATTCCCATCCTCCCTCACGGCTCCTTCCCAGCATTCCTACACTTCCGGCTCCTCCTTAATAAAATGGCCGCCGACGCCATGTTTGGCGTCGCGTGTATGAACTGAAATCTGTTTGTATATTTTGACCATCTTTTTTCTTTATTGTGGAGCAGCTACAATATACGGGGCCGGAAAACCCCAAACCTTTATGTTGCTTATTGTTGCATCTTCCCCGTTTCCGGCTATGAGAAATTCTAGCGGAGCTACTTCAGAGAGGGCTGAGAGTGGTGGGACTTCAACGTATATACTTTTATCTACACTTGTTTGAGTGAAAGGCACCGTAAACAGATCCAGTTCAGATTTGACACACTCTTCGGACATTCTGTGTACGAAAGCCATCTTTTCAGAAGATTGTCCATATTGACTCCCATTTTGCTAAGCAACATTTCGACATCCTTTGCTTTTACTGAATTTCGGCTAGACCGACTTCCCAAGAACCTTCTAATTCTATGGGTTTAGCAAGCTTCGTCGTGAAATTGGAAATTGTGTTGTTAGGGAAAATGTCTGAGGAAGCGTTGCTCGGTAGATTTTATTGAACATCTTGGGCTTGTCTCTCTGGTATCCAGCTGTTAAATTTTTCTGGCCAGCCGAGCCATTTGACTAAAATGAGTCATTTTTTATTCTTAACTTTCCTAGCCAGTATTTTTTCGATCCTGTAAATGTCTGTGAATCCGACTTTAATTTTCTGTAATTCAGGGTCGTAAAAGGATCCTACAATCTCTTCACCATCATAGTCTTTCAGTTTGTACACCGCCGGTGCCCTAGGTACAAGTTCAGATATGGTAAAGATTTCATCTGAAAATGTTTGTTCATAACCTTTCTCAAAAGGATGTCTGGTTCTAGACACCCTAACTGTGTCTCCTACTTTGAACTTAAACAATGGCGGACCCGGGGGGTTGGCTACGCTATATAAATTTTATAAACTTTCCAGGAATTTAACGTGTTTACATCGGAAGGAGCCATTTTTATGCTTCAATGATAACTTTTGTTGTAAGAGTATACTAGATCCGGCAATTTGTCGATGTAGGTTCTCGTGTTATAAGCGCTGAAATATTTCCACATTTTAGATTTTAGTGTGCGGTTAAATCTCTCCACCACGGAGGCCTTTAATTTGTTTCCTGTGGTGAAATGTTTTATTCCGATCTTCTTTAACAGCTTTTGAAAATCTCGGTTGAAAAACTCTTTCCCCTTATCGGTCTGGAGCTTCTTTGGAGTACGCCCGACACTCAGAATGTCTTGGAAGGCTCTTGTCACTTCCTTACCCGTTTTGTTCTTCAGGGGTCGTACCCACGCGTACTTAGAAAGTACGTCGATACATGTTAACAAATATTTATAACACAGATTATGCTCGGACACATTTGTCATGTCCGCTAAATCCATCTGCCATTGCGAGTCTATATCGGATACATAAACCTTATTTCTCCTAAAATGCCTTCTATCGGGTCTGTGAATTGTATAAGCATATTGACCGGATAACCAATCTGACACCTGTTGGTCATTACTTTTCTGACCCGAAACCTCAAGAGCTCTTTTCAGAGTCTTTTCCCCCAAAGCTACCAGGATTTGCCGGGTTATAATAAACTTTTTTCAAGTAACCCTCCATCGCCGACAGTGAAAGAAAAATGTCAATGGTTTAAAAATCAAATGAGGTTTTATTGGTAATTTTCAAAACATTATTAAAATTTCAAAACAGCAGTATTAAAAACATTATTAAAACATTTCATAGCACCAGCACATTGAGTTTAGACACTTCGTCTGATTTTTCTATGTCGTACTCCCTGTAAAACCCCAAAGGTGCATTGGTCATGTCAGGTACAGAAAAATGCCTTTTAGAGAAAGCATCGGCTATTTCACGTATTTTTGAGTAAGAGGGATTGTCCATGTTGTGAAAGGCTTGTACAATAGCATCGCTAATAGAATGTTCATTTTCCAGTTCATCTACAGCATTTTGAACAAATGAATGAACCTTGTGAAAAGGCGGAAAGATGTTGAAGCAACCCAGAGTCTTTATGGCCAGGCTTCTGAGCCACAGTTTGCGGAAAACAGTCAGAACCTCTTGAAAGCGGCCAACCCGATAAACAGAGTCAGGCTCAAACAGACACGTATGCTGCGTCTGGCTGGGATGGTCTATGAAACAACCTTGACAGGTGCTTTTTAGGTCCTGATCGACTATTATGTCCAGCAGAGCTGCAATCAAATTCTTGATCAGTTTCAGAGTCTTTCGAAGTGTTTCACCCAGGGGCCCGTCAGTTTGTTCAAGGCCCATATCCTCATAATCAGCATACTGTGACGATGGCTTCCATGCGGACAGAGCATCTACCAGTTCGTCCACGGCCTCTTCTTGCCGCATGGCCTGCACGGCTATCTCCTGAGCACCTGTTAAGCTCCCCAGAGCATCCTTAGCAGGGACAAAAAAGTCAGGTACTGTATGGTTCTCCAGGAGACTGTCCAGCCAATACATATCATCAGGGGCGGGTAACTGAGGTTCGGGCCAATAGATCTGGTCATTTGAGGGCATCAGAAGATCCGGCCAAGACGGTGGGTCTGAAGGAGAGTTGTTAGGAGCAGAGTACCCGGAGTTAGGTACGATGTCGTCGGGCCAAAACAGGCCGTTGACTGCCGCTGTCTGTTCCATAGACCAACAGGCCTGATCAGGAACGTAGCCAGCGGGGTGCTGGTTGTTACCCACCCAAAACACATTGTTGTCTGTCAGCATCTGGTCTGCAGCAGAGTAGCGGGGCTGTAGGTTAGTGTCAATCATCTCGTCGGGAGTAGAGTAGGCGGTGTTGGCTTGAAGGTTAGCCGGCCAAAACACATCTGGTCTGCCGCAGAGTAGCGAGGCTGTAGGTTAGGGTCGATCATCTCGTCGGGAGTAGAGTATGTGGTGTTGGCTTGAAGGTTAGCCGGCCAAAACAGGTAGTCAGCGGTGGACGTATGTTCCATACCCCCAGAGCTTGGTTCATCGGAGCGCATCAAAATGTCGAGGACTTCTGCCACCTCAGAGGCCGAGAGAACAGGGAGACCGGCCCAGCTAGCACCAGCTTCGGAAGGGTAGTTAGTTGAAGACATCTCGATAGGGTTTTAGGTTAATGTATACTATGGAAAAGACCTCTGTATTTATCTCCACTCACTTAGGGGGCGGTTGACTCCCAGTTTTCTTCCTCCTCCTCTGAGCATGAATTATTCAACATGCTAAACTCCTCCTCCAATTTTCTTTTTATCTGGTCGGACAGTTTTCCTTGATAAATAGCTTCATCAATATTTGGCGTAAGAGCTTTAAAAAAAGTCCAGTCTTTTATAGAAAAATTTATTTCACTCACTCGCTCCTTTATCACATTTTCTTTATCTTCCTCCTCCTCTACGTGGCCGGCATCGTTATATTCGGGAAGGATAGGCTCCTTCTTGGAAACGGCGATCGTGAGCTGTCCCTCAGCATTTCTTTTTACCTCTACCTGGCACAAAGCAAAGTTAGAATCGTACCAGACAGAGCTGAAGCGTGGTTCCTGTAATGTTCTTCTGGACACCCTGTTTGCTTTCAGTTTCTTAGGAGCGTTCACAAGACCGTCCATTCTGTTTGCTTTTGTGTGTCGTGGCATTTTCACTAAATGACTAGAATTTTATACAAGAACTCTTTTGTCTCCTCCCACAGTCGGGGGTGAGTGACACGCCTCACCCCTAACCCTATAGGCGGATAGAGATAAAGGTGTACCTCGGGGGCGTGAGTATTGTTAATGGGGAGTGATAAGTGTCTGGTTTACAAAAGACCCACCCTAAAAGGCGGGGTTTAGAGATGGTCAATTATGATGGTGGTCCAACCCCCCCAGGGGCAGGGTATAGTTCATATTTTCATATTTTTATATTTACATAAATTATATTTTCATATTTTTATATTTTCATATTTTCATAAATCATATTTTTATATTTTCAAATTTTCATAAATCGTATTTTCATATTGGGCGGGGCTTAAAGTCATAAATCATATTTGGGGCGAGGCTTAAAGTCATCAATCTAACACCTCCTTTGACAGTTGCTTTCTGTATGTACTACAGACCCACCCTAAAAGGTGGGGTTTAGAGATGGTCAATTATGACGGTGGTCCAACCCCCCCAGGGGCGGGGTATAGTTTATATTTTCATAAATCATATTTTCATAAATCATATTTTCATATGGGGCGGGGCTTAAAGTCATAAATCATATTTGGGGGCAGGGCTTAAAGTCATCAATCAATCTAACACCTCCTTTGAAAACTTGACAGACCAGGACCAATTTTGCAAGGAGGAATAGGCAATCGTTGGTTTATATTCTTCTTCTTCATCTTCTTCTTTCAGTTGCTCCCATTTAGGGGTTGCCACAGCAGATCATCAGTCTCCATCTAACCCAGTCTTTTACATTATTTTCTGCCACCCCGTCTTCTTTCATGTCCTCACTCACCAGATCCATAAAGCTCCTCTTTGACCTTCCTCTTTTCCTCTTGCCTGGCAGTTCCATCCTTAGCATTCTTTTCTTGTTGTATCCCTCATCTCCTCTGCACATGCCAAAACCTTCTCAATCTAGCCTCTCTCATTTGGTCACCAAATTGTCGTACCTGTGTTGTCCCTCTAATATACTCATTCCTAATCCATTCTACTGTCGTTACTCCAAGTGAAAATCTTAGCATCTTCAGTTCTGCCACCTCCAGCTCTTCCTCCTGTCTTTTCGTCAGTGCCACCATCTCCAAACCATACAACACAGCTGGTCTCACTACCGTTTTATAGACCTTCCCTTTCACTCTTGCAGATACTGGACCCAAGTGCTTAAATTCGTGTACCTTCATCACCTCTGCTCCTTGCAGTCACACCCTTCCACCACCTTCCCTTTAATTCATGCACATGTATGCCATCTTACTTCTACTGACTTTCATTCTCTTTCTCTCCGGTGTGTACCTCCACCTCTCCAGGTTTTTTCTCAACCCACTGTCTACTCTCACTACAGATCACAATGTAATCTGGGAACATCATAGTCTATCTCCTGTCTGATCTCATAAAAGGACTCAGAGCTGATCTTTGATGTAATCTCACGCTCACCTTGAACCAGGCTGTCATTCCAACTGCACACTTCTCCACAGTCACACTGTCCTCATATATATCCTGCACCTCCCTCACATATTTATCTTCTTCTCCTGACTTCCTCATACAGTCCCACAAATCCTTCTTGGCACCCTGTCATAAGCATTCTCTAAGTCCACAAACACGCAATACAGTTACTTTTGACCTTTTCTGTATTTCTCCATTAACAGTCTTAAAGCAAACATTGCATCACCACCTCTCCTCTAGGATCAACCTCACTTTCCCATATCTTCATGGAGTGGCTGATCAACTTTATACCCCCGTTGCATCTCTGTATATCTCCCTTATTCTTGAAAAGTGGTGCTAATATACCTCTTCTCCACTCATATGGGAGAATTCTTGTTAAGCCCCACCAGTGTTAATGCCAAAATGCCACTGTTTACTGCTATGTAAAAAGATCTTCACAAAGGCTTTATTAAAGTTACTTAAATAAGTGACTAATAAATGCATATAGCAAGACCTTAATGCATGAATTCTGAAGTGTCGTTTAATATTTGAAATCAGCTGAGAAAACTCTCAGAATGGAAGAATTCTATTAATTTGGTGTTGGCAATAAACAGAAATAGATCATTTATAGGCAAAGTTTACTTAGACACACGTACTGAGTGTATAGCTTTTACGTGTGTACATTGCATTGTATCTAATTGCTGAATAAAAGAAGCTACGAACGGAAGCTAAGAGAAGGGTGAACGGAAACAGCTAAACAAAGCTATCACGTTTTTTTTTTTTTTACAATTGACTGTAGTTCCTGTTTTTTATAACTTACTTTGTAAGGCATGTGTGACTCCAAAATCTATACAATAATTCAATCTAAAGAAAAATAAAAAAAGTTGTTTCACTGAAGAAATTGTGCTTCAAGGCATTTGAATCTCAGGAATAACAGAAAGCTAAGCTTATCAAGAATAAAATGTTCTCGGATAATTCACCTGGAAAATTTCATCCAAGGATTGTGTTTATGCTTAATGCTCTTGGGTAAGTCTGATTGCAGAGCTATTCAATTAGTTCTAAGTAGGGGCAAGATTATGAAAATGATATTTTTTTCTTAAGACGTTAAAATCTTGATCTTTCAGTATTTGTAGCTTTTTTGTAATTGCAAAGGGGGTTAAACTGATCAGAATCTGCAGAAGTAGGATTGGTTTTCCAAAATTATTTTGAATTTACAATCATGCAAACTCTCATGTGTACATTACGATAAATTATGCAAGCCTTCTTGAACAAGTTAACATAAGGCACAAATAAATATTTTTTTATTTTGAGTAATGGAGTCTTTTATTTGATATCTGTTAACTGATTACTTATTCTTGGCATGCTGAAAAAGTATTAGTCGGGTCTTGTGGGTTAGCAAGAATGACTGAGACTGGAAGAGAGTGGAAAGTTCTGTACGCTTCAGGCACTAAAGTAAGTAAAGATATGAAAGGAATGAAAACCCATGGTTTAAATGCCATTAGTTCATTTATCATTCTTTTAAAACCCTTACAGTGGGTAATATTGAAATACCATTGAAAGTTAATATTCATTTTCACCAAGAGTTTGTAGCTGCATGGTAAACAGTGGCTTCATTCTAACTGAAACAAACAACTATCTTTAAGAAGAATAATAATAAGTTTATTTAGTTTAGTTTATTTATGTTGCACCTTTCATACATGTACAATGCATGTAAAAGCCATTTGCTAGTTATTAAGATTATGTTAAGGTGATAGAATTTTCTTATATAGGCAAACGTTTTAACATAACTATTAATGCCATATATTAATACATAGTCTATGGGACATCCTACTATAACACCCACAAGCTAAATAGAAATGGAATATTCTATTTCAATTCTTTTTTCTGAATTTTCGTTATTTGTTCTTTTTTTAAATTTTCACTAAATCCTTTTCAAACAAACTTCATTGAAGTGAGAAATTTGATTTGTTATACATTTGACTTATACTGGATCCTACTTTGCCAACTGAGTAGCTTCTCGATTTTGGGATCCTGAAAAAGATGCAGCCACAATGCAGGTCAAAGTAATTTCTAAATGTAAATAAAACAAGAGCTAAAACATAAAACTTAGAACAGAGCAAAGACAAAATATGAAATACAAACAATAAAATATTGGAAAAAGTTTACTTAAATGCTAACTTAAAATGGTAGGCTTTATCAAAGAATAAATTCCCTAACCCATAACATCCAAAGCCAGGAAATCATGCAGAGTACTAAAGCTTTCTGGTTTTGATTTAGACTTTAAGTAAAGATAATAAACTGCATTGCTCTCTCCAGACAGAAAGCCACTACAACTCAGCTTTAAGGCATTTTTATATATTTCTTTATCATAGAAAAGGTGCTTTCACAATCCTAATATTTGCTAATAGACAATTCGACACCTTTGTGCAGTCATACTCACCTCTCATTGATTTCTGTCCAACCATGCCCGCTATTTATTAAGCTATTAATTAGCATCTCTTGATATTTTTCTGTCTTTGTCCAGGAAATTTTCAACAGTGCCTCCTTATTACTAATCCTCCACCCAGTCTTTGGTATCAGCTTTCAGGGTGTCATCTTATTTTGATGGACTAATTACATGTAACACTCAGTGTATCACAGTGTTTAAACTATCTAAGGCTTAGCGCAATTCAGTGTTTAACAGTGGTTAAAACATATTGGTGTGATTACAATATACTTTAAGAATAATGTCTTATAATATAGAGTATTATATAGTAAAACAACTGCTTAATTAAAATAAGTGCTTAATCGTATTATACACTAGCAAAATACCTGCGCTTCGCAGC
>JANRMT010062798.1:18190543-18219946 GCA_026402145.1 Polypterus bichir lapradei
ATACACAGATGTCCATTTAACAATTGTCTTAGGTATAAGTTTCCAAAGCATATGCCCACAAAGGAGAGGACTTCTTCCACGTTTTCTTTTGGCTCTTTGGCTGCAGTTCTACGCCAACACCAAGATAACATTTTCCAAAATAAAAAAAGGCCAAAAAAAAAAAAAAACTTTTGTTGATTAATGTATTAATTATTTAATTAAATTTACAAAACTCAAGGAAAAAATAGTGATTAGTTTAAGGCAACAAATTAGGAAAAAAAATCTGAAAACATGATAAAGCAAAGCAAAGAGTTAATTTAACTAAGCTAAAATAATAATCCAAAAATAAATTACAGCCAAAATCCAAAATTCTAAAAAATGCAAAATCTAAAACTCCAAAACAAAAAGTCTCAAAGACAAATAGATAACGAAAGTATTGATACTAAAGGTAAAGAATGTAAAAAGAGGCCAAAGAACACAGCGGCTACACATGCTAATGCAACAACACTACACTGAGGCAACTGCAGCCCCAAAGAGTCCTCTTCAAGTAATTTCTTCACTTAAGAGGACTGATTCCAGTAGAAGCCCCATATAAAAGAAACTTAGACAACATTGGGACTAAGGGACCAGGGGAAAATAACTGACACAGAGGATTAAAGTAGATTAATAGTAAAAGATCAAAGGAAAATAAAAAAAGAGAGGAATATGAAGAGAGGGGTGTTATAAGTAAGCCTTTGTATATTTTTTTATGTGCTGTAGAAGCCGACCCGGACACAGACAGGCGGCAATGTCACCCACAACACTTTTATTGCTCATATTTACAGCGCACAAACCCCAGAGTCCTGGCCGCAACAAAATAATGCCTTTCTCTTCAGGCCGCCTCCTTGCCTCTCCTCCTGAGCTCCGTCCTACTCCACTCCCGACTCTTGCCATTCTCTGAAGGGAGGCGGCCCCCTTTAGAAGCACCCGGATGTGCTCCAGGTGTGTTCTGGTAATCTCCCACCGACACGCCCCAGTGTGGCGGAAGTGCTGGGTGCATCCCCGGAAGCACTCCGGGTGTCCCTGCTCTTCTTCCCCCCAGCACTTCCGGATGTGGTGGAAGTGCTGAGGTCCAGGGTCCCCAAGGCATTGGGGCGCCCCCTGACTGTGGCCATGGGCCCCTATGGGTTCGAGCTTCAAAGCCCTGTACCAGTGACCACCAAAGACACTAGGGTGGTCGCCCCCACATTTTCTGAGGAAGACGTAAGCCCTCCTCCAGTCCTCCAAGGAGTCCCAGCTGGGTCGCCCCCCCCAGCCATCTGCGACAGTGCTTTTCCACCATTGTTTTAGGAAACTGAATGCTTGTTTTGAGGTTTTGAGATTTTTTGGGCCAATTCAGCCACTATTTTGTTTTTTTAATGCAGGTGTTAAATCATACCAAATTGTCAATGGCATGCTCTCCAAGATCATGACCCACAGGAAACAATGAGACAGGATAAAAGGTCACCCTAATAAATTCTTCCTCATCTGATCTGATGGATTCCAAACACTCCTTTTGCTTTTTATAATAACTAATATATTTGACTCTGTTTTTCTTATTTATTTCAGATTTTTTACTTAATATTTTCTCTTTGGTAACTGTGTAGCTGTCTCTTTCTTCTATTGACCATTTTTGACTTCCTGACTACATTTCTTCTTCTGATTGCATATCAAAACTTTGTTTGTTACTAGCATAACAAGGGTTGGGTCATTGCTGCAGTCCTGGTACTTGTCATTTGCATGCCAGTATCTATATTAAGCAGTATTACATTAATCAACTTTATTATACGATTACAGTTGTTACACTAATATATTTCACACTAATTATATTTAAATTAAAAGATGATGGAGCTATATCCTCATTCTAGCATGAAACTTACACGACCACTTCAAAGTACAGCAACATAACCCTGTGCTGTGTTTCTTAACTGGCCACAGCCCACACTATGATGCCCCAGTAAACTTCATAAAATTACTGAAAATAATTATAAAATATCAGCAAAATTATTAAATCACTAAAAATCAAGATACAGCAGGGGTTACAAAATTATGAAAAACTTATTAGGCTCACTTTATCAGTATTCAAAACATGTTACATACTTTATGGCCCTCAAAGAATGTTAGTTTTCTGAAAGACCCCATTTAAAGTGTGCTTTATATATAGAGTTTATGTGTATATAGTTAAACTGGATTACATTTACATGTAGCATTAAAAAGCATCTCTGATGACCACATCATGTCAGATGGACTCCCCATATGTGCACAGCAATTTAGGGTTTAGTGGTCATTAGGGTTTAGGCGGAGTGGTGGTTCTGAGGCTAGGGATCTGCACTGGCAATCGGAAGGTTGCCGGTTCGAATCTCGTAAATGCCAAAAGTGACTCTTCTCTGCTGGGCCCTTGAGCAAGGCCCTTAACCTGCAATTGCTGAGTGCTTTGAGTAGTGAGAAAAGCGCTCTATAAATGCAAAGAATTATTATTATAAAAGAATTATTAGTGGTCACTCATGTTTATCTCCGCAAAATTACACATCATAGCTACCAACCTGAAGTTAGAATAGGAATGGGCTGCTTGTTAGCCTAATAAGAAAAAGTGAAAAAAGGTGACATACCACACTGCCATAAAGACTTTTAGGGTTTTAGCATAATGGCAAACAAGGGACAGGCTCATGAAGGAAATGGTAGATTGTTGTGACACAAGCCGCTGATGCCTCTCCATTCACAGGTGTTGGGGCTGGTCACACTTCTGTGACATACCTGACTAGTCACTGTTCTGGATGAAGCTTTTGTCTTTTCCACTGACTTTATTGATGTATGTTAAATGAAAACGCATGTGTACTTGCACTTGTATTAAATATGGCCATCACTGATGGAAATGTTCCAGTGTTGAACCCTGATGACAACAAAGTACCTTGTATAATTAGGTTATGAAAAAATATCTGCAACAGCTAATTCTCCTATTTAAAAGTTAATTTTAAGTTTTATTTTTTAGAGAGGATTAATAATTTTATGCTTAATTTAAAAAGTAATACATAAGGCCAAGTGATTAATAATCAGTTTTTGTTGTTATCAAAAATATCTCCAGTGACAAAATCTATATTTTGGTAATTACTGCTTATTATTTATCCCTTAAAAATGCCTACTAATTTTATGTTATAATCAAGAAATTCAGGCTCTAGTAAAGAACAACTTTTATTAAATAAAAATATACAGTCTTTTTGAAATGGCATATTAATGTTTATATTGTGCTTTGAGAAGACACAGGCAGTGTAGCACTGGCACCAAATAAGCTTTTGTTAAAAAACAAGCACCTTTGCGAGGACTGCAGCAAACACACAAGAGGGGAAATATCATCGCTTGTGTGGTGGGTGCTCACATATTCTTGCGTTAACCAGGGAACAGTGAAAGAATAAAGGTTTGGAACCACCAGCTCACATCAAAAACAGTAACAATTTATTTCTTATATAACCGAAAATCACACAAGGAATGCTTCAATAGGCTTTAACAGGCCCTGCCTCCCTAAGAAGACAAGAAAACACTCCCTCTCCTCAAAAAACATTCAGAGTGAAACCCCCTTCCAGGTAAGCTGGGCATGCAATGGTTATCAAAAAATGGGGTAAATACAATACATATCATTGCTACCTCAGAAATGCAAGGTAAAATGCAAAAATAGATTATACCTCTCACTAAATACAAAACTATTACATATAAAGATACAAAGTAGAAGCTAATTAATTAATTAATTAATTATAAATGAAAAACAACAATATCTCTCCTTCAGTCAACTGCAGAACCATGGCCACATTATAGAAAAGGAGTTTAAAAAGCCAGTCCTGAGGACCTCAAGTCAACAAGTCACCTCCCCACTCCCCTGTAGTGCCTAATCACTAAGACATATCTTTAAGCCAGAAGGCAGGTTTACCATTCATTTCTGAATCATTGTATGCTTAAGCAGCATACACACAATTTCTGCATATATTTTTATAAGTCAATATTTATATAGCTTACCAGACCTTACTTGAAATTGACTGTTCCCTTAAATCTTGTATTATGTTGCCTAATTTCCATGTGCATTTTTTTACAGAAAAAATTAAAGATATTGAAATCAACATAAATAGAACTGAAGTAAGTAATAACAACATTTGCAACATTACTCTGCTCTGCATCACCAACTCCCGCAATCAGATCAGTTACAGCTGGAACAGACCAGAATCATTTAAAGGTGACATCTCAAGGAGCCAAGATGGAAAACTCGACTTGTCACTTAGCCGTGAAGATAAAGACATTGTCTTCACTTGCCAGGCTAGTAATCCTGTGGATAACATCGATAAAAGTGTACAACCTTGGAAGGAATGTCAGCATCAGAATAAAAGAGGTAACTTTTGCCAAAAATATCAGCAAAAACTGGATAGTTTAAATGATTGATATGTGTGGTAGAAATCTTCATTGTTGTAATAGTTTTACCGCCCATCTTTTATTTTACGAGTGATGTATGAGAGACTTATTTTTTACTTTTTAGTACACTTTTTAACTTAACATAAGCGTGGTTTTTAAAAAGTATTTTTTATATATATATATATATATATATATTATTCTCTAAGTAAATTGAGATACATAGATGTATAGCTCAAAGAAGCCTTGGACCTGACCTTCTCATTCCTGTATAGTAAAAATTGAATTAATTCCTTAAAATTGTGCACCACTGATTTATCAGACATTCTTCTTGAAAGGCATGGTAAAAGAGGTTGAGATTTACAAGTATGAAGAAAACCCAGAACTAAAACATAATTCAATGCTTCCATACAAAGAGACAGATTACAATGTAATATAAAATATACAGAAAAATAGAACAATTGCCTGCATTTTTTACAAAACAAAATATACCAATGTAAAACAAAATATTAAATTCAAGCTAGCAATGCTCCAATGAATTGGTCAGCGATATAGATCAGACAGTTGTCACCCCAAATGACTCAATCAGTGATCAGTAAATGAACCGATCTTAAAAAATTATTTTCTCAGAATATGTTTTTTTTAAGTTTTACGGTAATTGTTTGTCATGCTTTTTATGCAAATATTACAATACATTAGGAATCTCACTTATTCTTTTGTTGCTGGAACTGCCTATAACCAGAGAGCAGACAGTCAAGCATTAGGAAAGAGAAAAGACAAGAATATTGGCTTTTTCATGAAAGAATAGTAATAAACTAAGAACAAAGAATCTGAGGAGCCATACTTTGCATTGAGAGGAACAGCAGACATAAGAAGGGGTACCCTAAAATAACGGGAATTGGGAAAAAATTGTTTTAATAATTTTTACTTACTGAAACTTTAGTCTCCTTCAGTTCCAAAAATGTTTTCACCAGTGGGAAAACCATTGGGACAAGTACATTCATTCACATGGAGAGTACTTTGAAGGAGACTAAAGTTTCAGTAAGTAAAAATTATTAGAACAATTTTATTTCCCAATTCCGGTTATTTATGGGTACACCTCTCGTATATGCTGTCCTGCTCAACTTGGACTGGAAGGAAGCAGAGGCACATATTCGGCAGAAATGAAAATAGGAGATCCTATAATGTGTTAAGACCTTTTCATTTTGTCTTTTGCTTAAAATGGACACTCCTTCTCTAAGTGTGAATAGTGAATGACCTTGTATTTAGTAAAGTGAATCAGGCTATTTTCATTCCAGAAAACCAGTATTTAGCCAAACCTGCATTTCTGTAATATATTAGAACAGAATTACATGAGGCAAAAGATGCAGATAACTTGTAACTTTTTTGGAATGTGCGCAGAATTTGCCTTTTCCAGAAAAAAAGATTTCACAAATCAGCTGAAGCAAACAGTGCTCTGAAACTAACCTGCAAATAGTGGGTTTAATGTGAAAGATTAAAGTTTTGAGGTCACAATAAGTAAGGAGAAGAGTATTCAATCATAGGATTAAAGGTTGTAAATGTCCTGGCACAAATGTTCATCCCAGCTACATTGTTTATGAAGCAAAAAACGCAGACAAAAAACGTTGAAAATGCTATGCCCCCTCCTGAAAGAACAATTGACATAGAAGCACATCTCCTTCACATAATTCTGAACCCTGACCAGACATTCTGGCCTGCTCAGAACAGTGTCTGCATGAACATTACAATTTTATATTTGAGACTTTAATATATCTGAGCAATCTTCTAAAGTATGAAACATTCATGCTCATACAGTGCATCCGGAAAGTATTCACAGTGCACCACTTTTTCCACATTTTGTTATGTTACAGCCTTATTCCAAAATGGATTAAATTCATTTTTTTCCTCAGAATTCTACACACAACACCTCATAATAACAACATGAAAAAAGTTTACTTGAGGTTTTTGCAAATTTATTAAAAATAAAAAAATTGAGAAAGCACGTGTACATAAGTATTCGCAGCCTTTGCCATGAAGCTCAAAATTGAGCTCAGGTGCATCCTGTTTCCCCTGATCATCCTTGAGATGTTTCTGCAGCTTAATTGGAGTCCACCTGTGGTAAATTCAGTTGATTGGGCATTATTTGGAAAGGCACACACCTGTCTATATAAGGTCCCACAGCTGACAGGTCATGTCAGAGCACAAACCAAGCATGAAGTCAAAGGAATTGTCTGTAGACCTCCGAGACAGGATTGTCTCGAGGCACAAATCTGGGGAAGGTTACAGAAAAATTTCTGCTGCTTTGAAGGTCCCAATGAGCACAGTGGCCTCCATTATCCATAAGTGGAAAAAGTTCGAAACCACCAGGACTCTTCCTAGAGCTGGCCGGCCATCTAAATTGAGTGATTGGGGGAGAAGGGCCTTAGTCAGGGAGGTGACCAAGAACCCGATGGTCACTCTGTCAGAGCTCCAGAGGTCCTGTGTGGAAAGAGGGGAACCTTCCAGAAGGACAACCATCTCTGCAGCATTCCACCATTCCACCAATCAGGCCTGTGTGTCTGCCCAGAGGGGACTGGGCGGTCTCATGGCCTGGAATCCCTGCAGATTTTATTTTTTTTTCTCCGGCCGTCTGGAGTTTTGTTTTTTTTTTTTTTTGTTTTTTTTTTGTTTTTTTTCTGTCCCCCCTGGCCATTGGACCTTACACTTATTCTATGTTAATTAATGTTGACTTATTTTATTTTCTTACTGTGTCTCTTATTTTTCTATTCTTCATTATGTAAAGCACTTTGAGCTACATTTTTTTGTATGAAAATGTGCTATATAAATAAATGTTGTTGTTGTTGTTGTTGTAGAGTGGCCAGATGGAAGCAACTCCTTAAAAAAAGGCACATGGCAGCCCGCCTGGAGTTTGCCAAAAGGCACCTGAAGGACTCTCAGACCATGAGAAACAAAATTCTCTGGTCTGATGAGACAAAGATTGAACTCTTTGGTGTGAATGCCAGGCGTCACGTTTGGAGGAAATCAGGCACCGCTCATCACCGGGCCAATACCATCCCTACAGTAAAGCATGGTGGTGGCAGCATCATGCTGTGGGGATGTTTTTCAGCGGCAGGAACTGGGAGACTAGTCAGGATAAAAGGAAAAATGACTGCAGCAATGTACAGAGACATCCTGGATGAAAACCTGCCCCAGAGCGCTCTTGACCTCAGACTGGGGCGACGGTTCATCTTTCAGCAGGACAACGACCCTAAGCACACAGCCAAGATATCAAAGGATTGGCTTCAGGACAACTCTGTGAATGTCCTTGAGTGGCCCAGCCAGAGCCCAGACTTGAATCCGATTGAACATCTCTGGAGAGATCTTAAAATGGCTGTGCACCGACGCTTCCCATCCAACCTGATGGAGCTTGAGAGGTACTGCAAAGAGGAATGGGCGAAACTGGCCAAGGATAGGTGTGCAAGCTTGTGGCATCATATTCAAAAAGACTTGAGGCTGTAATTGCTGCCAAAGGTGCATCGACAAAGTATTGAGCAAAGGCTGTGAATACTTATGTACATGTGATTTCTCAGTTTTTTTATTTTTAATAAATTTGCAAAAACCTCAAGTAAACTTTTTTCACGTTGTCATTATGGGGTGTTGTGTGTAGAATTCTGAGGAAAAAAATGAATTTAATCCATTTTGGAATAAGGCTGTAACATAACAAAATGTGGAAAAAGTGATGCATTGTGAATACTTTCTGGATGCACTGTACATGGTGGCTTTAAGCTGAAAAGCAAATCATGGATATTTCGTATTGTTATTTCTCTCTTTTTTTCATTAAAGGCTTGCTCATCAGGGCTTTTTGACAACATTGGAAATGCCACACATATTGGCAAAGTGATTGAATTAGTGTGCCTAACATTGAAGCAACGTCTTCTCACACACATGGTCTGTCTTTGCAAGAGAGAAATAAATAGCTAACCATCAAAGAGGAATTCCACAGAGTCAGAGGTATGACAATCAAATTTAAAACAAGTGCATCATTTCTGAGCAATTATAATCATAATAGACTCACTGATGGAACAAGCTGTTCACTTTCAGCCCTTCTGTGGGATTACCTTAGTTTTAAAGAAACACCTCTGAAGACTCTCAGCATATACCTATACCCAACATGCTTATAATAATGTTTTGATTCTGAGTTCTGTAATGGAATAAGGCAAAAGTATTACTTCTGCATTGTATTTTAGTTCTTTTGACTAATGGCTTTTACGAATGATGAGCAAGTCTATATATATCAAATACTCAGTACAAATATTAATGTGTACTCTTATTCATTCTTAAAATAATATGAATAGCCATGCACATAATTACTATACAAATGTTAAAGCCAAATATTCACGGTCTCGGGTTTGAGCAGGGTAACTATTCAAAGAGTGGGAACTGTGAGTGTTCTGCTGTTGATTTGTAAATAAAAGTAAATAAACTTTGCTTTCTTTTGTCATGTAATGCAGCGTTCAGTTTAGGCAGGATAACATTCAACGTTCTTACTATAATAACTAGAACAACTCTATTGCTGAGCATCTAATGTCATGGATGTTACACATTTTTATTATCACTGATATTACAAAAAAAGGAATACAGTGCTTATATCTTGCACAATTCAACATTTTTGCATACAAAGCTTACATGAATGCACTGATTAACTCTTTTATACATTTACCTTCTCAGTGTCATATTCTTCCACGACATCACCCTTTCCTTGGCTGCTAATGCTTTGTTACTCATCTTTTTTCAGATGTGCTGATGATCTTCATGCATTGCCATTAGCGCCTTTTGCTCTGTTGGCATGAAGGTTGTTCCCTCTACTTCTCAGACTTGTAGTCTGTGGTTGATTGGATGCTCAATGCTTGACTCATAAATGTGTGTAAATTTTGCTGTAAATGCATGTTAATCTGGATCAAACTATTGTGGCGGATGGCCAGGGTCCATGCCCGGCCAGGACGCCCCCTCACTATATGTTCAGGGGGAGCAACCATGGACTAAGCTTGGAGGAGGAGTGGTGGTGCCAGAAAATAGTGTTTTTGTGCTTGTGTGTTACTGTGTTGTGCATGTGGGGATCACAGGGAAGACGTGCCCCACAGGTGAAGAAAAATAAAAAGTGTTCTTGTTTTTATACATGCCTCCGAGTCAGTCTGTGTTGGGTCAGACGTCTATATAGCGCCTTGTTACACTATCTGTGATTGTGTGAGCCGATTGATATCTCGTGTTAGGGAACTGGGTAGACAACTGTGTGAGATCATGCTATAGTAATCCAGAATTTGTTTTGAGATCCAGGATTATCTAATCTCTCTTTCTGGAACAGATCCCTGCTGACATTTTTAATTACAGAAAGAATAAGAAAGAATTTGTCCTAGCAGCTTAGTTTGCTTGATTTTACATGTAAACCTGTTAAGCATGTTAGCCTTGAATTTTCTGTCTTGTATATTATCATTATCATCATCATCATTACAAGGGAAGGCTGCAGGGATCTCTGGTATCTGGGGGTGAACCTCTCCAGGCCGGTGGTAAGGCTGTCCTCTTGGCATTGCAAGCAATCTTTGCTTCCATTTAGGAGACGGGCATCATCCCAACTGACTAGATAAAGGGACTTGTCATCCCTATTTGGAAAGGGAAGGGTGGATAGTGGCAACTACAGGGGGATAACACTGCTTTCAGTCCTAGGTAAGGTTCTTGCTAGGGTCGTCCTCAATAGGATCAGTGTTCACTTGCTCACCTACCAGTGACTGGAGCAGTCTGGTTTTACACTTAAGAAGTCTACCATTGACTGCATTCTTGCACTGAGGGTTCTCATCGAGCGCAAACGTGAATATTGGTGTAATCAGAATATAAGTTTAAAATGTCAATGTGCTCTGTGCAAATATTTTAAATCTGCTTTTCTTTTCTTCTCACATTTACAGCTAACACAAAGCCAGATTTAGTACAGGGGCCCAGCATTTAGAATTGCTAGGCAAGCATCTTAAGACAAGACAAGTTAAGAACAACTGGAAATGGGCAACGTGTACTATTTCTGTGTGTTAGAGTGAGCATGAAATTGTATCCTCTCTTTGCCTTGTTTGGAATGGCACGATTTACCTAAGTGAGGGCCTGCACATGAAGCAAGAGTATAAAGCCTTGGAACATTGCCTGGCACACTTTTGAAGCTGACGGGATGGGAGATAACGTCATCCAATCCTGAATATCCTTCCAGTGCAGCGACAAAAATGGCAGACTGTATACATTGAGCTCCCACTTCGGTGAAAAGTCTTGTCATTGGCTTCCTCGTCTGTTATGCTGTGTAAATCTTCATTAAAGAAAGCTAAATTATTTCTCCTATGTGATTTCTTACTGCCGTATCACTAAGGGAAGTGTATCGCCTTTTAATATTATATCTATATAGTTTCAGGTTACTTAAGACACCACAATTGCAAAACGAACGTATTGCCAGGGAGCTAGCGCCTGCTAGATGAAATCAATTAGCAGAATTTCTTTGCAGCCTTTGTCAATTTTCGTAAAGCATTCAACTTAGTTGATCGAGCTGCCCCTGTGAGACATCCTGAGACTTCCCTTTATAGTTGCTGGATATCATGGCCAGCCTGTAAACTGGTACAGTGAGTGCTGTGCAGAGTGAAGGCAGAACCTCTGCATTTTTCCCAGTTGATTCTGGGATTCATCAGGGGTGTGTTCTTGCTCCTATTCTGTTCAATACTTGGAAGGACTAGGTGTTGGGCAAGGTTGTTGGGTCCAGTGGCTGTGGAGCATCTGTTGGTGAAGAAAGATTCACTGATCTTGACTTTGCTGATGATGCTGTGACTTTTGTGGTGTCAACGGAGGCTCTCCAGAGACTGAGTGAGGAGTCTGAGTGTCTGGGCTTGCGAGTGTCCTGGATAAAATCTAACATCCAGGCCTTTAATGACCTCTTGGGCAGAGCCATCAGAAGTGTCTGTTTATGGATAGAATGTCGACCTTGTCAAGAGGTCTACTTACTTCAGCAGTGATATACATGTCTCTGGTGACTCTTCTTATGAAGTCAGTAGACAGATTGGGAGAGCATAGGGGGTCATGAGGTTACTGGAAAGGGGTGTGTGGCACTTCATCTATGCAAAAGGGCGAAGGATCAAGTCTTTAGAGTCCTTCTGCTTCCTGTCTTGCTATATGGTTGCGAGACATGGATATTATCCAGTGACCTGAGATGAAAGCTGGACTCCTTCAGTACTGTGTCTCTTCAGGGAATCCTTGGTTTGACTTTGTGTCGAATGAGTGGTTGCTCACGGAGTCCCAAATGAGGCACATTACTGCATTGTGAGGGACTGTCAGTTATGGCACTACAGCCATGAGGCGCAATCCCCTGAGGGTGATCCATCTTGCAGGATCATCATTGTTATAGTTCCAAGCGGCTGGACTATGCCAAGGGGATGCCCACGTAACACCTGGCTGTGGCAGATAGATGGTCATTTCTGGAGGGTGGGACTGGACTGCGTGTGTGCCAGGGGGGTTGCCAACCAGGATCTCAAGCTGTTTTGTTGTGTGGAGGTGTACCAGTGCATGCTCCCAACCTGACCTAACCTGTATCTGTGATCCCAATACGTGATTAACAAATGTTATGGCTTGATGGCCCAGGTCAACCCAGGATTCATTTATTTTGAGGCAAAGTAGCTTTGGCAGATGAATTACTGATTGTGGTATACATGATGGCTGGCTTATCGGTAGACTAACTGGCTGAAATAAGCAGATATTGCTGCATACCAGTGTAAAATGGGAACCATGGATGGGTGTGTTATCCAATCATATATTTGATTTTTGCTGTCAGTTGCTTCATTAGTTAATCGCATATTAGAATGCAGTTTCTGTTTTATTGTCCCACGCTACCTTATTAAGGACATTCCTTTTCGATAAATTAATCATGGCCATGGCTCTTCCAAAAAAGTGAGGCACAAAATGGCAGTAGTACCCTGCTAACCCCAAGAAAGCTTGAACTTACTGCTTTGTTCTCCGCTGGGATCAATGTAGGATATAAAGACTTTAGAACACTGTGGCCAAACAGACCCTTTCCTGCACCAAGTAGCCTAAATACTTAGCTTCCACTAGCCCAAAATACAATTGTTTGGATTTATCCAGAATCTGGCCTCACAAAGTGTGAGGATGTTATGAAATAGATAACCATGTCATTCAAGTAGGTAGAACTATAGGACTTGTGGGGCCATAGTGCTTTATCCACCAGACATTGTAAGGTGGCTGGCTTCCTGTGCAAACTAAATGAGGTAGGGGTACTGAATGCGTTTTTTAATTTGTGGATCTCTGTTAAAAGAATATGCCAGTACCCTTTCTCCATGCCTAGTAAAGTCAAGAATTTTGCTTGATCGAGTCATGGCATCAGTAATTCATCAAATCAGGAGACTCAATTAAGCTGATGGAAGTTGTTGCAGAAGAGCCAACTGCAGTATGGCTCTGGGGTCAAAATAATAGTGCTAGATCAAAGGCTAAAACTTTCCTCAGTCATACCAAGGTCTAACATATGCTTGATCTCAAGCTCCACTTTCATTCTTTGAAGGCATTCTCTGACAACTAATCCCGGGTCAGTAACAAATGTTGTGCGCAATTAGAAAGGTCCTGCCTGGTTTGTCATCCACTACTTTTGGAACGGACTGGATAGCAGCTTTGAGCTCCAGCCATTGTTGGGATGTCAAATTAGATCCAAAATTTTAATTTTCCCTATGGATAAGGAAGAAGCGTGGTTGTCGGGAGTAAGGGTTGAACTATTTTTCCATTCACGGTTTCGGCAGGTTGACATGATAAACATGCTTGACCAGTCAACGATTTGCTTGTTTTAGCAAAAAATCCACCAGACCTTTTGTTTCTTTCATATCATAGGGATCTTGCTAATAAGCTAGCAATTTAGAATGTGAAGTAGGGACAAGAGCCATTACTCTGTCTCCCAGATAGAACTCACAGGGGGTCATGCCCCAGTCATAAATACGGGCCTGTATTGATTGTGTATGTCCTGTGTTTTCTTTTGTGATCGGTTGAATTTTATCAAATCTATCGAATAATAGCATAATATATTCAAGGATATTAGAGATAGAGAGTGCCTCATCTTCCCAACCTACTTGCGGGATATTCAGTAAACCATGGTGTTGTCTTTCATGTAATAACTCAAAGAATGAGAACCCCATTGACTCTCATGAGACTACCCGATAGACGAAAAGTTTGAGGAGAAGTAACTGATCCCAATTCCATCCATCCTTGTTGACTACCTTATATTACATCTGTTTGAGCATTTGATTAAACTGTTACACTAGACCTTTAGTTTGAGGGTGGTAAACTGAGGCCTTTAAGTGTTTACCTGGAGTAACTTGGCATCTTCCCTAAACATGGCTTGTCTCAAAGGGATAACCTCTAGATACGGCATAGCATAATCCACACGGAGCACTATATATTTATGTCCTCCTGGGGAGGGTTCAAGTGGGCCTATAATATCTACAGCTATCCACTTAAAAGGTTTATCTATTAAATGCACCAGTCATTCCTAGCAATTTGTCGTAATTGACACTTTGGGCAAGAGTTACATAAACGATGAACCTCCTTGATTATTCCGGGCCAGAAAAATCAGAATTTAATACTTTCTAAGGTTTTGTTGGGCCAAGGAGGGTACCTAAGAGGTGGGTGTGAGCCAGCAGTAGGCTTTAATAACTAGCAACAATGCCCTTACCTCATGTTCTGCCACACTATATAACAATCATTTTGTAATATGAAATGTGACTCCTGTGGCATGAGATGTGTGGTACATTGATGGTCTACCAGAACTACTACGTATTATGCAGATTTTAGAGAATCATCATTCCATTGTTTCAGCTTAAACAAGTTTGGCAATTACAGAAACTGAAAATATAACTTTAAGAGTGGGTCAGGAGTGACATCCCTGGGTGAAATGTCAGGTCATGATGTTGTGGTGACAGGATTATAAACAGTGACAATTTAGGATGAGGATTCCCCATTCACTGCAAGGCCCATCTTTAGCACAGGTAGGTTTATTGCTTTTCCACATTTGTTATAGGACCAGTCCCACCCACGTATGACATGACAGGTCCACCCAGATCTCCACTGTTGAGAAAGCACACAATTGAGATGTTAACCTCCAATTAATAAGTGCAAAAATGTAAATACTTAAAACCACCACACCTATCCACAGAGAGGAGAAAGGTTTGACAAAAGCATAGTACCTTCCTCCCTGGGCTCAACTACAGTCCACAGATTCATCTAACCATGGGCAGATGGGTATGATGTGGCTCACATTCCTGCACTTAAAACTGCAAAGGTGATGCAGGGTTCTCTCCTTAGGCTGGATGGAAGGCTCTGTATTGGGATGGCTGGTCTCATTCTTTCGGCAACGATCAAGGTTTCTGGCAGTCGTCCAGAGGTTCTGAACCCTTAACATAAATGGCCAGCTAAATAGAGGTGTTCGAAGGTATCAATAAGAGAATCCATGTTTTTCCACATGTGCCATCAGACCTGTTGGGTGAGAGACCTGGGGAGCAAATTGATTAAATATTCACAAGTAACCATCTCCAAGATTTGCTTGAATGGATTAGATCCTGGATTCAGCCAGTACCTGAACTTGCCCCACAATTCATATTCTTGCAAGCATGTTGGTTACTCCAGACCAAGATGCAACACATGGCATTATTTTGTCTGCAGGTCCACAATCACTCCATAACGTGCTAGGATCTCCGACTTTCACTGATAGTAGTTTCTGGCGACCGGCTTGTCAAGGTCGTTATAAGCCTTATGAGCCTCACCTGTCAGGAAAGGGGCAAGTATGTGTACCAATTCTTTCATTCCTAGTGATGTCTTACCACTGTTCATTCAAAGATGAGCATATAAGTTTCTACATCATCTCTGGGATGAAGAGGACTGCCATCTAGGTGATGAGATGATTTTCCAACTCGGCTTGTTGGTTCCTCTGGTTCCCCACCTAGATCCATAATGCCTGAACTTCTTTTGTCTGAAAAGACACCATTAGTGTCAGGTTCACTGGCTCCAAATTTTCCAGGATTGAATCCTGCCAACTATGCCACTGTAATCATACAAGACAAAGATAAAGTGTTGGGGCACCTCAAAGATGAATCCTGTATAATTGATGGAAAAAGAAGAAATTTTGCAATAGGTCTTTTCAGATGAGTTACAATATAGACTGAATCAAATATAGCGGTTGAGCCTCTTACGCCAGACTGGAAGGGGCAGGGTCAGGAAACTGTAGTCCAAAAGTGATGTCATTGGCACTGTTGATTGTCAGGTCTGTAGAAGGGAAAGGATGAAAAGCATTAGGCAACAGTGCCAACCCTTTAATGGATAAGCCTTAAAGTTGTCTCCCCAATGCACATGTGTGACAAAATATTTCAATATACTTCAGTTTATATCAAAAATTAAGTTTAATTTAATTCACTCCAACCAAAGTATAATCTCTTTGACAGGATAATGGTACTGAAAAGAAAAGAACTTATTTGTTTCAAATGACATATCTCTCAAAGTGTGTAGTGTGTCATCCACAAACATCTTCTCTGCCTCCGTTAGATAAATCCTCTCAACTCTTTCCACAATTGTAGTAAAAGCTGATCACAAACACTGAAAACAAGTGGACATTGTTCTTATAGATACTTTTTATGCACACTAAAGATTTTCTGTAAGCACTTCTACATGAGCTCATCCAGAAAGATACAGTCTCTATTCCTCCTTTCAGAAGTGCCAACGGCATGCCTTCCAAGTAGTTGTACAGGTCACCTATCAGTCCTTCATCTTCTGCTGACCATTAGGATGTTTATAATTGTTGTACCATTTGAATAAAACCTTTTTGGAAACAACGGCCTGTTGGATAAGAAAACACAACAGTTTGTCATTTTAATGTCAGCAAAGCTATCTTTGATTTTAGAAAGACCGAAACCACAAAGTTTATCAGTCATTATCTGAACAGATTTATCGGCAACTGGTCACCTGCCCCAAGGTCCTTCATTATTAAGGAAGAAAAATACCAGAGGGAATTGTTCCTTTGAAATATATCTTCATAAATATGTAAGAAATCCAGTGTTTCTCAATACTGTAACACTACAGTTAAAGAAGTAGTATTGTATCTCTCTTTTCATCCCAAGTCTAACAAAATTTATAACATACTAGGCTGACCCACCTTTTAAGGTGACCAACTTTTAAGTTGACCACTTCTTAAGGCAATTCAATATGTAGATCAATTTGATATTTTATACAAACTCACTAATTTGGTTATATTGCATTTGAGCGGTATTATTTTAATACTCGTAGTTTCTGTTATTTTTGTGATGAAATTTAAACTTTTTTTCTATATTGAGGTTTCCCTTTTGAACCCCCCTGATATTTACTACGCGGTGAAGCATTTGTACTCCATCAACATTAATTATTTTCAGAGACATAATTTTGTCTATTTTTCCAGCGCATCGTGCACAAAAGCAAGGGAACGATGGGAGCACCAGAACTCTGCTCACATCATGTTGTTTCGTACCGCAAGCACAAGTAGTAAGTCTGTGATAAGCGGAATACCGCTACGCTTTCCACTCACGGGACGGAAGGACAATCCCGACCGCTTTTATATAGTAAGAAAGAAGAAGAAGATATCGCACAGTCTGGAGTAGAAAATCATCTTTTACCTGGAAAAACGAAACTACAAATCCCATCGTGCATTGCAAAATGGACGGGGCATGTGTGAAACTCCGTGCTACTCGCACAGTCTGGAGTAGAAAATCATCTTTTACCTGGAAAAACGAAACTACAAATCCCATTGTGCATTGCAAAATGGACGGGTCGTGTGTGAAACTCCGCGCCTGCGCAGCACTCACGGGACGGAAGGACAATCCCGACCGCTTTTATATAGAAGGATATTCCATGTAAAAACTGGAGAGATAACATTAGTTTAATCTCTTTTTGATGTTTAGAACTTCATTTAATCGCAATTGTTTATATAAAATAAAATTAAAACATGCAAAAAGTCTGGCACAGGCTAAATTAGCATGAAATAGGTAAAATTATAAAAGTTTATTCAGATTAAATCACAATAAAACACCAAGAAATTATGTGAATTAATATGAATCATAGTAGTTAATAATCACTGATTTTGTTTATAACTGATAAATACATATACACAATTATGAGAAATTGGCTTCATATGCTGCATTTGACTCATCTAATACCTATAGTAGATGGTGTCCTTCTGTAGTCAGGGAAAATGCCAGTGACTGAAATAACAATTAAAATATAACCACAATTGAGGTAATTAGGAAACATTTTTTAAAACCACTTTCTTTTTTCTTCAGCAATCTACTGAGAATAAAAAGAAAGTATTCAACTTCTGACTCCTCCAAGATGCCTTCAAAAAGATAAAATGTTTCAGAAACTGTCCTTTTGGTAAAGTTAACATGGTTTTGCCATGTGCAAACATGAACTGTAACTTTAACATTTTTTAGCTATCTTAGATATGAAAATGAAAATACTGGGGTATTCTAAGCTGATGTTAGGTTGACCTCCTCTGCTGTCAATAATAATAAACTAAACTGACCACTACATCAACCACTGAGGCATTTTCTTACAGCAGAAAATATCAGCAATGGATCAGTATATAAAAATCATAATAAAGGTTTGTAAGTGAAAAATAAATAAATGTCGCTGAAATACGTCCAAACTAGGCTAATGGAAGCATAAACTAGGTTAATGGAGCCATACCCCCAATATCATTCATAGTAATTAACAACGTAAAGACATAAATTCATTGGCATAAGGATTACTCTTACCCGGAGATAATGGGAATAAACAGAACACATTTATCTGCAGGAAACTGCAGTTTTGAAATGCTCTCACAAATGTTCATTAGCTTGTATAGATGAACAGGAAGAATACAGTCAGGGAACACAGGAACAGTAGAAGTTGCTAACTTATAAAAACCCAAGAAAAAAAATTGCAATTGCAAATTTCAATCATTTTAAATTTATCTGCATGTTCTAAAGTGACAAACATGTAGTTTTATTGTGTGGTGCAATGGCAAGAGGAACCTCTATAAGTAGGTGGAACCTCAAACAAAGACTCGCTAAGACATTGGTTGAAGTTAAATTTGACAGTCAAGTTCAGATCGTTAATAACTGAACAAGGAATTTTTTGACTGGTGTGTGCAACAACATGGTTCCCTGAAGTTGAATTAGATTTACATTTATTTCACCCCTATATCCACACCTAAAAAGTTTCTGGGCTGCAGCAATACCCCTGCCACATAAACCCTTTGTTTTCACATGGCCTGTGCTGTTCATTGTAACAGCAGTCATTTCATTGCATGTCCCAGATGATAATGACTTTACACCTTTCCAGACCCACCAAAAGGTAGAGGAGAGGTGCTATAATGCAGTGCATGCCCCTTGCCTGTTTATTTGAGGAGCGCACCATAAGACTCCTAAAACATGTGGCAATGTCTCGATGTGTCAGGTGGGAGGTCTGCAGCATCATGATTACATACACAAGGTTGATTTGCATAGTCCATATATGGTTGTTTCTGGGTGGCAATTGGGCAGGGCACGAGGCACATTTACATATGCACATTTAAAAGATGAAAGTGATTTATTAGGCATAAACTGCATCCAAATGTACATGCCCCAAGTTTTATAAAACATTTTCCTGGTTTTTGGCATATGCATACTTTCACACTTGAATCCATGCAGTTTTATTAATGAGACCCCTGTACTCGAGAAGTGTTATTTTAGATTTACACAAAACATCCAATCAAATGGATTCCCTAAGCAGTTTTCAATTTTTTGTCACATCACTTTAAATTTAATTACATCTTCCAAACCTGCTTATCCAGATGATGATTACAAGGAAGCTAGAGGATATCCCAGCAACTATTTGATAAATGCAATTTTTAATTCATTTCTTTCTTTGAGTAACTACCCCAACTCTGAATATGACTCAAACACACCAATAATATGTCTCAGATGAACCAGGTTGGCTACCGTTAGCTACTTGAATTCAGAACTTCTGATAACAGATGAGCCGAGCAGAAGAGAATGTATACACAGTCAGTCAGTGGTTGGTGCAAAGTGATAAAGTGCTTTTATTTACAAAAAAAACAAAACATGTGGGTCCAAAGGTGCAGTGCATTCCAGATCTTTGTCAATGAATAAATAATCCAAAATAAAACCAAGTGAATGGTGGAGGTTAAAATGTCAAACAAATCAATCCATAAAAATGAGGTTAAAACAATCACGAGCCCCCAGTACAGCATTAGAAAAAAACACTTATCCTCCACTTACCCTGAAAGGGATCCTTCTGCCCAAGGAGACGCCCTGCCAGCAGGCACAGCCAACCTGTTAACTGGGCTTGGGCCCCTGCAGCCATCTTAGGCTTCTGGCAGGGCTCTGCGCGCCTTACTCCTCTGACTCCAGCTGCCATTCCTCATCACATGAGCCCTCTTGGAGTGGTCAGTCACTATTTGCACATTACTGTGTGTTTCCTTTAGAAGCAAAAGCTCCCTTGTTGGAATAAGTTCTTTTAAATTGCGGCATGTTAAGTAACCGAAAAATATAGAAATATGATATAAAAGGTGATATCCCTTCCATAGTGATTACGGTGGTACAAAAATCACATGAGATAAAAAGGTATATTTTAGATTTCTTTACTGACGATTTTCCGCGGTATAACAGACGAAAGGAAGCCATAGCAAGACAATATCAAGGTATGATCTTGATCTATAGAGTCTGCCATTTTCGTCACTGTCACTGAAAGGTTTCTCCGGACGGATGACATCATCCATCCATAGGCTTCAAAGTGTATTGGTAGTAGGTCCATCCTTATATACTGGTTGCTCCACGTCCAGGCTCTTTCTCTGGTCTCCAAACAAGGACAGGAAAGGACGCAACTCCACCTCCAAAAAATACAGCAATAGCACAATGCCTACATGCAGTTCTCATTCTCCCAACAAGGAAAGAAGATTTTGTGCTGACAGAGGACAGAAGTATACTATTCTGTCTTTTATACAATCCTCCAGTTGTCTCTGGCTATCTAGTCCTATGCTTAGCTGGCAATTCTAAATGCTGAGCCCCTGTGTATCATACTTGGTCTGCCTGTACGAATGAATCCATAACAGTGTGCACAGAGACAGTGACATTAAACTTCATAATATAACAAACATATTATAACACTGTGTGACCAGCCAAGCACTCCAATCAACCCCGGACCAGTACATTCACACTCACACGTGCACCTGCACGCACTTGGGCTGCGATTGTTTCCTAAAATTGCTCTTCGCCACTGACCTGTTATCACAGTCTCTTGTGTAGGTATTGGTTAATTTTCTTTTAAAATTAAAGGCATCTTCATTTCAATTTAAAGTCTTGTATGTAAAACAGCAATGTCTAGTAAAATTTAATGCTCTAGACAACTGTTCATTTTTTCTTTTTATTCCTTTTTTCTAGTGTCTTATTCACTGCTCAATATAATTAGAATTTTCTTTGGAATTATACTTCTTGTTTTGTTGGCCGTCATCGTAAATTAATGTTTCTGGAAGAGACTGGTGTCATCTTACAAACCTGGTAAGACATGAAATGGGGAGCTCTTTGATTTCTTGTAATGTTATTTTGTCTAATTGTCACATGTTTTCTTATCTTATTTGTACGGTGGTGTAATTTACAATTTATAAATGATCCAAATGAGTAGTGTGTAAACCAGTTCTACTTTCGGTTCCAGTAAATACATTGTGCTGGTTATTAAAAAAAAACAAAACTTTTTTTTAATTTTACTTTTAGATTCTTCAATTTAAGAATGGGCATGAATCTTTTTAACAGATTTAAAAATAAACTTAATCTTGGTTTATGATGTAAAATGGAAAAACCTCTTGAGTCAGCATTAAAGTCCAAAAAGTTAAAGAAAGCCCAGCCTGACAAAATAAGGTCTTTGTTGGCCTGCTGAGTCCTTATCATGGATTCTTTGCTCATTTCCGTGTTGGGAATGCCTTCTTTAGAATGACTGTGTCATTTTTGTCTTTCATTTGTTATAGGCTTTTTTTTTTTAAGGAAAACTACAAATTCGCCATTAGCTTGCTTAAAACACCTGAATCTAAACTGAAACATTACACTATACTGTGATAATTCAATTTATTATAACACAAATTAACATATATAAAAAAAGGCTCATCTTTAGACATTGGTTTATAGTGGGGTTCCAACTTTGTAAAAAAAAGGTGGATTTTAGAAGTAGCTGAATAATAATTATAATGGACAAAAAGTTATATTAAAATAAGGCAGATAACAGCTCAGATTGTATAATTACTGTTGTTGTATTTGAACAAACACTTGAAGTGCAAAAACAGACTTTGCTAAACTCCAATAATAAAAATAAAAGAAATCTGTAAATTTCATGTTTTCATAGCTGTACCTGAAAAAATAAGTTCTCTGTAAATTAGCTGGAGTTCATGTCAAGAGCACTGGTCACATGAGAGAAATCGTACCCAGAATTCAGTAACACACTGTTCAATTTTTTGCAAAGGAATTGAAATAGAATGGAATACAATAGAACTAAAATACTTTTAACCTATATGTTACATTCATATTTTTATCAGCCAATATATGTTTACACAAAACATTGAAAAGCTGAAGGATTTGAATAGTCCACATTTTTGTAAAATGAGTAATTTCCTTTTGTGGAGCAAGGCTTGTTAAGGTTTCAATAAAATTGTCATTGGTGTCCATATCTGTTTAGGAGGTGGACCACTCACTATTTGCAGAGCCTCTTGCAAGCATGCCTGTGCCACAAGAAACATTTTTAAACAAATTTCTCTTGTGCAATTTCATGAGCAACAGTTAATGGAGGTGGTTTAAAGCCAAAAGATGGTTGGCAATTTTGAGCCTGGCCGATACCGACCACACCTTCTTACTAGCTGGTGCCGGCTGCCTGTACAGGAAGGGAGTGGGACTCATATGCATATAGCTATGGGATGCAGAAGAGAAGGTAAACCTTAAAGGAGCCCTGCTTGCCACCTAAACACTCAGATATCCACACATAAACTGTAGATGCAGACAAAAAGACACCAACACACATCTCTCTATTATAAAAAAAAAATTGTGACGAGACATAATCTTTTGAAGAGAGACAGATTAGAAAAGAGACAGAGAGTCAGAGAGACACTTCAGAGAGACACTTTCACATCATACTGACATCCTTTGGAAGCAATTCACGCCGTATTTACAAACATTTTCAAGCAAGATCACGGTCATCCAACCGCTCAGTTACATTATTAATGTGTATCTAAAAGTCAAACTTAAGCGTCTCTTCTTTATTAAATCTAATCAAGCAAAACTTAGAATGGAACATATACAAGGTCTCTTTGATCACATTCAAAATTCAAATATCAATAGTTCAGACAAATTCAAAACAGGTAAACAGTAATATTACCATCATCATATCAAGGTAGTCCACCGTACTTACAAACATTTCCAAGAAATAACACGGTCATCTAACTACTCAGTTACATTATTATTGCATATCTAAAAGTCGAAGCCAGTTGTCTCTTTTTTATTAAATCTAATCAATCAAAACTTAGAATGGAACATATGTAAGGTCTCATTGATCACGTTCAAAATTCAATTATCAATAGTTCAGACAAATTCAAAATAGGTAAAGCAGTAATATTACCATCATCATATCAAGGTAGTCCAATAGCATTGCAACAGTTATAGCATGATGCAATAGCAATATGCCGAACAATCGGTTGGCCACATTTATTTATTACAATGACATGCAATCCACAATGGCCAGAAATCAACAGATTCTTGAGAAGAATGCCACCGGCTACATCGGCTCTGGATATTCCTACTTTCGTAAGCAGATTGTTTTACCAGAAAGTCTTATTTTTATTGAATGAACTCAAAACAGTGTTCGGTCAAATCAGAGCATACATTTACACGATCAAATTTCAAAAACAGGGTTTGCCTCACATGCATTTATTGGTTACTTTGCAAAATAAATTATTAACTGCTGATGATGTAGATCACTTTATCTGTGCTGAAATTCCAAACAGAGAAACCTATCCTGAATTATGGTACAAAATCATTAAACATATGTCTCACGGATCTCATTTAAAAGATTCAATATCCTGGGACTCAAAAGAAAAAAAGTGTTTAAAGAAATTTCCAAAAGCATTCATTCAAATAACAGATATGACTAAGGTTGGCTTTCCTGATTATCGCTGAAGAGATAATCGTCACGAACAATACACATCATGGAAAGAAAGATGGTAAAATTGTGATGATCGATAATTCAATGATTGTATCATATAACATGTATTTGCTGAAAGGATTTGATTGTCATATTAATGTTGAGTATTGTGCATCAGTTATGAGTATTAAGTACATCTACAAGTACATTCATAAACGGCATGATAGAGTACGCGTAACTTTGTCAAAAGAAAAGTTTCAGGACGAAGTTCAAGCATATTTAGATACTCTGTACGTCAGTGCAATGGAAAGCGGGTGGCATTTAATGGAATTGCCATTGCACGGCTGAAGTCATTCTGTTGAATTATTACCGATTCATTTAACCGGTCAGAATATGATTCAATTTAAAGAGGGTGAAGAAGCAGATGCTTTAGCGGTAGCGAAAAATAGAAATACAAAATTGGCTTTTTGGAACTTAATAAAACAGACGTAAATGCAAAAGCATATAGGTATGCACAAATTCCTTAACATTATGCATGGCAGAAACAAAAAAGAGTGTGGCATCCAAGAAAAATTAATTGCAAAAGTTTTGCTCGATTAAATATTGTATCACTAAAAGATATTGAACGGTTTCATTTAAAATTGTTGTTACGTGAATCGAAAGGAGCAACGTCATATAAAGATGTTCTAACTATAGATGGAACTAAGTACAGTACTTTTCAAGAAGCAGCAGGAGCAGCTGGGTTATGTAAATTGGACGACTATATGTTTGAAATGATGTCTGATGCCTCTTCTGTAATGATGCTTGTCAAATTAAGACACTTCTTTGTGTACTTAATTATGACGAGTGAAGTTGATGCTTTACAATTATGGGAAGCGCTCAAAGGACCATTATCTGAAAAGTTGAATGAACAAATGACTCTTTCAATCATCAAAGAACTGTTAGAAGCAGAAGATTTAATGATGCAGCAATTTGGACTTCCAGAAGAAATAAACAAATCAAAGGTAAAGAAAGAGATAACAGCAGAAGAAAATTTAACAGTGTAAGACCATAAAAAAAATATATATCAGAAAAGCTACTTCCAAATATTGTTTTTACTGAAGTTTTACTGTAAAAGTGAACATAATGCATATGTAATATTGTATTTCCAGAAAAACAAACCCGGAGGTTGGTGAGCAAAGCGAGCAGGGGGCAAAGCTCCCTAGTACATTATAAAATAATGAAAGATTTTTTATCAGTTACAAGAGTTTCAATTTTCTTGAAGGAAGAAAAAACATGAAAAGCACCAATTACAAAAAATACAGAAGTGTCAATTGTGTGCACAGACTAAACAGCAACAACAACTCATTGGGTGTCTGCCTGCAAAAATACAAAGTGCTAGTCTCCAATAGTTTAAGTAAAAAAGTAACTTCAAAGTGCCAGTCAGTAACTTGTAGGTGCCAGTCAGTTGCACAGGTTGCCAAAATTTTTCAAAAAAGCAACAAGGTCTGTCTTTAAAATTGTAAAGTGCCATTCAACTGAGAAAAAAAAACAAAACTTTTCAGACTGAAAAAATGAAAAGGCCACCCTACAAGAAATTTAAAAAGACGGTGTTAAGGTGGCAGTAGGACAATATGCTGTGTGTTACCTGTGCTGCCAGAGCCAGTACCTGATCTGTATGCCCCAAGCAACAGCTGAAGGAGTGGCTGACTGGCACTGACCTCTTTTGGTATGGCGAGGCAACAGGGGTGGGGGGCTGATATGCAGTTGTTGTGGGACCCTAAGCTTAGTAAACCTCTTGACAAACAAATCACTACATTCAAAGGGCCTGGAGACTGTAGTCACCAGGCCCACTGGCTTCTGCTGCATGGCCACAGAACAGGTGCTAGGTTTGTAGGTACACAAACAAAAGCAAACAAAAGAAAAAAAATGTAAATGAATTTGCCATGGAACAAAGGGCTTGCTCGTGGGCCACACATATGTACTCAGCACTGCCAAGGTGCACTGACCAAGGGCTAATAGCTAAGCCATGACTGCTGAATTGATGAGAATGTTCTACCAAATGCAGAGATAGTCCCCCAACATGGCTGCATACTGTATCTTCCTTTGGGGTGAGCCCTGGTTAGTTTTGTGCAAATTCTTGACAAGATGGCTGATTATAGACTTTTGGGAACACTTGCTGCCTTGGTCAACCATGTTACAGAATAGTAGAGAAGGATTACATGCCATTCACATGCCATCACCATACAAAAAGGAAGGGCGGCACCAAAGGTCAAGTATTTACCACTGCTGGCTCTCTGCTGCTGGTGATATTGGTGTGATGGTGCTTACGGCTGAACCTTCCCTTTACTAGCTTGTCTCAGTGTCATTTTTGAAATTGAACTCAAGAGTTGAGGGCCTTCTGCCAAACATAAAGCCCTTACACATTCCCAACTCCCTTTTTAATCAGACTCCTTGTCCTAAGTTTCTCATGATCCAAACTGCCTGGGTATTTCACAGTTGAATCCAGAGTACTGGTAAAATGCAACAATTGGCACGCTTCCTCACTAAAATATAAAGGAGCGTTCTCACTGGTTTGGAGATAAATCCTGTCCTGGAAGCCAATATCCACCTCACCTGGGTGTAACATGTCCTTCAAAATGGAAAATCAGGAAAATGAAAGGCAGTGCCATACACACAGAAGTCTTCCACTGGTCAGCCAGCACTCGTATTCACATACACTCAAACCAATCCACACACAGCTTTTCAGATCACTCCCTTTAGGTCTCTTTCCCAGCTCCTTCTCCTCTCTTTTCCAAATGCACGCCTCCTTTTTTTGAAGACAGTCTATCCCGTTACATCACACAAAAACGTGTTTATGCAAGGACCCACAGGCGTGGTTTGGCTACCTTCTCCCCTTAAAGTGACATCCTAAAAATACATATTTTTCAAAGGGAGAAAGGTGAAAGATACAGGTAAAGTGAATATATTATGTAGCAACTGTTACAATGCAATACATTAATATCAATGGGTTCTTAATATTGTAAAGATATGTATAGTGTTGCTTCTAAAAGTATTACTATATCTAGTTTCTTTTCAAACATGCCCATTATTTGGACTTGTTCAGTTGCTACTCTTCAACGAAACGTTTACACAAAAAAAGTATAGTGACTTAATTGGTTAACTTGCATTCATGAAGTTAGGGTTTGACTCAAGCAAGATGTACCTGTACTCCAAACTAAAAACATATTTTTTGACAAAAAAGTAAACAAATAAGTCATTTAAAAAAAATAAAACATTGAACAAAATGAGTACTATATTGATTTTTAGCCAAACTGAAATGTATTTAGTACAAAATGTTCAACAACAGGAAACTTCTTTGTCAACATTGGGGGTGCAAAAATGATAAAATGTAAACAATAATGCAACAATAACAAGGACAATAGTAATATTACAACTACCAAAAATAATAGAAGTTCTTATGCAGGAGTAGGATAGGTGGCACAGACAAGATAAATTTAAAAATTAGATGAGACAGTTAGACAAGGGAAAAGTAAAGCAACTTCAATGAAAGATGAACAGCAAACAGTTGAAAGGGAGAGTTTTACAGGAGCTTAAGGGGCTAGAAGGAGTAAAATAATCATTTTAGTTTTTTAATTGACCTATTTTTTAGTTTAATAATTTAAGATAAATCATTTAAATGGAATAACTAAAAAGTTGAGCAGTTTCAGTAATCCAAAACCAAATGTATATAATGAGGCCAGTGCAATGTAGGTCTTGTTGGATGATGGACTTTTTGGAGAAAGGCTTGGAGGAACAAATTTTTCTTGAAGGGTATGTCTGCAGGAGATGCCAGCTGATTCAGCACCTCAAGCTCAGAGTCACTGAACTAGAGGATGAGTTAGCTACAATAGAGAATTGCTTGACCTGGCCCAGCTGTCCTTAAGAGAGATAGGTGGGACAGAAGGGGACTCCAAACCAGACAGGTAGAAATAGGTGGGTTACAGTCACAAGGGGCAAAGCAAACAGTGCACTCTGTCTGGGGTCAGTAACCCCAGAATTGGAGGTGTCAAACCATTTACGGGTCCTTTCAGAGCTGGTTGGTGTCTCTGAAGACTATCTAGTAGTAGATGGCAAGAAGAGTCCCAACAGGCCATCTCAAAACCAGTCCCCAGGAAGAGAAAGGTTATGAAAGTGGGGGACTCAATCTCAAACAGTGTGTTGCCTTATGTGTAAACAGAAGATCACCCTTCAAGGGATAATAGACCCTTAGTCAGAGTGGGGGTGGATCCAGTTGTCATTGTCCATGTAGGAACAAATGACATACATAAGGGCATACAGTCGAGTCTGCAATCCATATTTAAAGAGTTAGGTGTCAGGCTGAGGAGCAGAACTGACAAGGTAGTCCTCTTTGAAGTTCTACCTGTGCCAGTTCAGGTAAGGTTGAGGACATTAGAAGGTGTAACATGTGGCTCAAATCTGTGTGCTTGGACTCCGTTTGGAGCAAATGGGACCTGTTGTAGCTGGACGGATTACATTTGAACTGGAGGGGCACTAATGTATTGGATATTGGAAAGGTGTATGTGTAGGTTAGTCAAGAATTGTTTAAACTGGGGGGACAGGGAGTTTAGTACAGGCCAGGTTTAGAATTGGACAAAACAATATTGCAGAAATTAATATGCATAGCAATGTAAATTCTAATCTGAAGTTTAAGTGGCAAAGTAAAATAAGTAATACATTACTAAAAAGATGAATATTGAAATTACTTTCTGTATCTCTATAGCACATTGCCATAATGCCTCTTCCCCTAATGCTTTCCAGACAAGTCCAGATGTTCTCACTAAGATGTGGCACATCATCTAACTGAGGAATACATGCTTTTAAATTCTATTGACATAAATGGCAATCTCTCCTACTTTTCTATTTTGTCTGTCCTTCCTAAAAGACTTCTAATATTAATAATATTAATATTATTTTATATATAAAAAGGATGATCAGACAGATCCAAGCATCTACAGGCTAGTAAACGTGTTGTGCATCACAGGTAAATTACTGGAAAGAATTATTAAGAAAAGCAACACATGGAAAAAACAAGAGTTTTACTGAACAGACAGCATAACTTAAGACGGTAGAGGACATGTTTTACTAACATGCTGGAATCCTATGAGGAAGCAACAAAATGATACCATGAAAGATACATACAATATTATTTATCAGAAAGCATTTGATAAAATATTACATGAGAGGTTGGGCATCAAACTAGAAGAAGTGAGGGTTCAAGGTGTAGGGTGTAGATGTGTGCAGAATTGGCTAAAACACAGGAAGCAGAGGGTTATGGTGTGCAGAGCCTTCTCAGAGTTTGGTGATGTTAAGAGTGGTGTCCCACATGGGGCAGTGCTAGGTCACCACTATTTATTAATATACAGTGATCCCTCCTTGATCGCGGGGGTTGCATTCCAGAACCCCCCATGAAAGGTGAAAATCCGCGAAGTAAATACCATACGTTTATATTGTTATTTTTATATTGTCACGCTTGAGTCACAGATTTGTACAGAAACACAGGAGGTTGTAGAGACAGGGACTTTAAAACACTGCAAACAAACATTTGTCTCTTTTTCAAAAGTTTAAACTGTGCTCCATGACAAGACAGAGATGACAGTTCCGTCTCACAATTAAAAGAATGCAAACATATCTTCCTCTTCAAAGGAGTGCATGTCAGGAGCAGAAAATGTCAGAGAGAGAGAGAGAGACAGAGAGAGAAAAGCAAACAATCAAAAATCAATAGATAGATAGATAGATAGATAGATAGATAGATAGATAGATAGATAGATA
>JANRMT010062798.1:18233538-18243781 GCA_026402145.1 Polypterus bichir lapradei
TGTAGCAGTAGGGGGCAGTAGTGCACCCTTGAACCCTCAGGTACAACTCCAGACACCAGGTAAAAGTCCAAAGACTCTTTATTTTCTAACAATGTGCACAAAGCACCCTCCACACTATTCATCCAACCACTACAATAAACACAATAACTCTCCTCCTCGCCCAGACACTTTGCTCTCCTACCTCCCAGCTCAGCTCAGTGTCTGGACTGAGGCACCGCCCTTTTATAGCCCCTGACCCGGAGGTGTTTCTGTCCCAACAGTCCACAGTTCCTTATTCCTTCCGGGTCAGGGCAATCAGTCCTTTTCTTCAACCCGGGAGCACAACATTTCTTCCTGTCACGTGACCGTGACGTACTCCCGGGTCATACGGCATCACAGAGCCCATAAGCCCCCCCACAGCGACTCCTGGTGGTCCCCAAGGTATCCAGCAGGGCTGTGTATAAAGACTACAAAGTCCATAAGGCCCTGCTGGACCTCGGGGCACGATCCTGCTGTCGGGAGAGCTCCTCCTGGCGGCCTGGGGGTGAGGACCGGCACGGGAAGCCGGCAGTCCTCCACAATATATATATATATATATATACTTGCAGATAAGTTCTGCGGATAAGTCGGTACTTGATCTTACAGTATAATTTCTTCTATTTTATAAAGTCAGTCGTGTAAGTCGAATGCGGAAGACTCACGCTATTGGTACAAGGGATTATGATACGCTAACGCCCACCTGAGCAAGTAACCATGGAGCACACGGATTTTATTTTCTATGTGGGTGCGGTAATGCGCTATATCATTTCTATCTATTGTGTCTACGTGACCATATGGTAATACCCAAATTACTCGGGAAGCAACGTTTGCACTGATTTGTGTTTTTTGTATCTCACACCCTTATACACCTTTATCGTAAGAGTATCCATTATCTACGATGGAGTTCGATCAGAAGAAAATATAAAGCTGGTTTTAAATTAAACGTCGTTGAAGTAGCGAAAGAAATTGGTAACTGCACTGCTGCAACAAAATTCGATGTGTCAGAGAAACTGATGCAAGACTGGAGGAGGCAGGAAGATGTAAAAAAAAAAAAATTAATTATCGCATTTTTGAACGGGCGTATAAGTCAGGGTCTGATTTTATGATTGATTTTTTGGGTTTCAAGACCCGACTTATACATGAGTATATACGGTATATAAAAATGATTTTGATAGGAATATAAGTAACGAGGTGGTTATGTTTGCAGAGGATATCAAGCTAGGAGGACTGGCAGATAATTTGGAATCCGCTAAATCATTATAGAAGGACTTGGACAGCATACAAGCTTGGGCAGATCTGTGGCAGATGAAATTTAATGTCAGTAAATGTAAAGTATTACACATAGGAAGTAAAACTGTTACATTTGAATACAGAATGGTCTGAAAAGTACACCTTATGAGAAGATTTTAGGAGTTTTAATGGAGTCTACGCTATCAAGTTTCAGACGCCTTTAAATAAAATAAAATAAATAAATAAAATAAACCTTCAAATAAAATGTCAGGTTATATATCACAGTGTGTAGAGTACAAGTCCAAGGAGTTTATACTCAAGCTTTACAGCAATGTTATTGTGAGACTTAATGTTATCAGTGCATCAGCAATGCACTGATGAGGCCACATGTGGGGTACTGTGTACAGTTTTGGTGTCCAGTCCAGAGAGGAGCAACTAGGCTGATTCCAAGAGTACAGGGGATGAATTATGAAGAAAGATTAAAAGATCTGAACCTTTTCAGATTAAGCAAAAGAATATTAAGAGGTGACCTGACTGAAGTGTTTAAAATTTTGAAGGGAATTAGTGCATGGATTGAGATTATTATTTTAAAATGAGTTCATCAAGAACAAGGGAACACAGGTAAATTTCACACAAATATTAAGAGAGACCATAGACACTTGGTAGACAGTAAGGCTTTAGGGACTTTCAAAACTAGGCTTGGTGTTTTTTTAGAAGAATTAAGTGGATAGGACTGGCAAACTTTGTTGAGCTGAATGGCATGTTCTTGTCTAGATTGTTCTAATGTTCTAATTTAAAAATATCTTGATTTAATTAATAAATGCAATTAAGATATCTTTGAACCATTTAAAGATATCTTTATGTATTTGAATGAAAGATATCTTTAAATGATTTCCAGATATCTTTATATAAATTTCATATATCTCTAAAGGTCACTTTGACTTAAATAATTTATTCAAAGTTTATACTAATAAAATGTATGTCTTTTTAGTCAATTTATAGATTTCTCTAATGTATTTAGAGATCTGCAAATCATTTAAAGATCTCTCTAAATGATTTAAAGATATCTTGAAGCCTATTAAAGATATCTGAATTAGACATACATTTAAAGATACATTTAAATAATTTCCATATATCTTTAAATCATTTAAAGATATCTATAAAGGATTTGGAGATACCTTTAAATATTTAGAGATCTTAAATGTTTTAAAGATATCTCTAAATGATAATTTGACTTGCCATAACTAGTTGTCATTAATCAGTTTATCCATATACCTGCATTTAACTCTCATGTTCATTTCATGATTATGGTGTTCATTCTGGTGTTACTTCAGAACTAATCCTTAAACAGATGCATTAATACATTTATTAATATTCAAAATGACAGTCTATATGACTAGCTCAACGTCTTCACTGCTAATCCTTCTAAATTCAGATTGTGCTCATTTTCTTAACAGTAATTGTAACACTGCAATTTGTGCAAAATGAGTTGCAGGACATGTAAAAATGATCTTTCTTGCTTTTGATCTCCAGCTGATCTTTACTGAATATAACTATTTTTTCTCTAAAATCATAGCCATACCTAAAATACAGTATTTATTGATCTCTCAGTTTTCGTTTTTCTTAGAAACAAATATAAAACTACAGATTATCACAAACAATACGAAGAAGAAGGCAATGATTAGAAGTGTCTGGTTTCGATGGGAATCATTCTTGATTGCTGTAAAAAAGAACATTTAGAAACAAAGTTAATAAAGGAACATTATGTTATAAAGTTCACAAAATAAAATATTTTCAGAAGTACAGATTACTCTAAATGTTTATTAAATAATGAAATTATTACTAATATATTTAAGCAATAAAATATTACATGTAACAACTTATTACAATTTGCACCATGGATTTCTTGTAATTTTTTATGGTACTCAGTAAACTCTCAATAACAGAAAATGTGAGTAGAGAAATATAAACTGAAGAAAGTTTTCAAATTAGTATATGAAATAGCCATGCACTTTTTTGCGGCTTCTGGAGTTGTGTAGAGCAACACAATAAAATGTCCACAATGGACAAAATATAGTAGTAAAACAACAATACAATAATGTTACGTCACTAAAATATATTTTCATATTTTTATTTAAATTTGCAGCTTAGTTTGTCATTTCAATTTTTGAATAATGCAAGAAGACTACGCACATTTACAAAAAAGGTACATATTTTTTGAGAGGGTCCAGAAGACATAACGTCTTTCCTGGTAGCAAAGAGCAAAAGGTAGAAAAGGACTTCATTTACCCCCTCCAGGTTTTAGTGTTAACATTCAACCTGGCTATGTAATGTTAGCAGAGTCTGGTGGTCACATTTCTATGAATACTCTGATGACATGCACACACTGCATCAAGAACACAAATGACACTGGAGTCTACACACTATGAGGTGGTAATGCCACTGACTACATGTCTGTGCCTTCCAACAACACTTCAGCTTCCTTGAACAATATAGTATGTTTGCTTACTTACCAGTGCAGCTTACTGACATTGTAGCTGATGCTTTGGTCATATTATTAGACACTTTGCAATTGTATGTCACATTTAAGTTGACTGGAACTTGGGAAATCTTTAAAACAGATGTTCTGTTTTCTGAAGAGGGCGCATTTTCCTTCCAGGTGACATTAGTGGTCATAGCATTCCAAAAGTAATCCACATTTTTTACTTGTTGTACTGAGCACTCAAATTTGAAAGTGCATTTGTTGTTTTCATTCAAAGTCTGTAAAACCTCCAGTTTGGGGGGTTGAAGTTTATCTGCAAAATAGAAAACAGTCGAAACAGCAGTAAGTAACCCAAATACCCCCAATATCCTTTAACAAATAATCCTAACATGCATTCCATTGTAATTTTTTTTTTACATATAAAAATATCATAAATCACATTGTTCATTAGGGTGGCACGGTGGCGCAGTGGTAGTGCTGCTGCCTTGCAGTTAGGAGACCCGGGTTTGCTTCCCGGGTCCTCCCTGCGTGGAGTTTGCATGTTCTCCCCATGTCTGTGTGGGTTTCCTCTGAGTGCTCTGGTTTCCTCCTACAGTCCAAATACATGCAGGTTAGGTGGATTGGCGATTCTAAATTGGCCCTAGTGGGTGTGTTTGTGTGTGTCCTGCGGTGGGTTGGCACCCTGCCCAGGATTAGTTCCTGTGTTGGCTGGAATTGGCTCCAGCAGACCCGTGGGTTGGATAATGGATGGACATTTTTCATTAACTGCACAGCCACATTCATCAAAGTAAAAAATTATAATTTGACATGCACATATGCATATTATAGGGGGCATTTTATGGGCTCTGGTGACAGTAAGTCTCCGTCACCCCAGGGGTTGACACTTTACGATAATGTAGTCTTTCCCATTGCAGACTGGAAGATTATCCACCTGGACCTGCCTCTTTCAATCAGAAATGGTCTTAACCAGAAGAAACGCCATCTTTAACAGTCATAGAGATACCATTTATACAGGGTTTACCTATGGGTGCCCCAAAACGTCTCACTGTTTTTGCTTTGTTATTACATATTTTAAATAAGTATTTATTCAAGCGGAACTCACTAGACCCTGTGGCTGAAGGTTTTTGGTCCAAATAGTTTCACAATCAGCCATTTTTCCCCTCATTTAGTTAGCTGGTCTTTTTTTACTTCTCTTATTCTGCATTCAGGAAGGAACAGCACTGTCATTTTTACATTTAGAAGATATTATAAATATTTCTGCTTTTGCTATATGTTTAAATGCCTGCCTCCATTGAGTATATTCAATCATGCTCAGATACAAATGTTAAAGTAGGATGCTCCAGTCATGCAAGAGGTCTTGTGCTGGACAGACCAATCACAGGTCATTCTCCAGGACGCGCTGAATGTTGCCAACTGGGAAAATTTTAGACGCTGCTTTGGTGATGAATCAACGTATGACTTATTAAATTGGATTTTTCATAGATTAATCTACACCAAGAATCATCATCAAGACTTACCCAAACCAGAAACCTTGAATGAACAAAACCATCTGGGATGCACTAAACACCTGCACAGCTGCACACAACTCAGAGCTTGTGTGGGAATATTGATGATTGTAAAGCTGCCTTGTACAATCTAAAGAGAACTGTGAAGGCCACTAAATGACAATATGGGGAGAAAGTGCAATTTGAAAAGTCTGACCCTAGGCGCATGTTGCAAGGTCTACGGACAGTAACAGACTATAATGCAACTACTTACACAACAGTGAGTGCTGATACCTCTCAGACAGACAAGCCTAATAACTTCTATATGCACTTCAATATGAATATTGCCACCACCAACCAGCAGTCCAAGGCATCTGTGGTGTGAGAACTGATTAGTGAGGAAACAGAGCTCACTATGTCAGAACACAACATAAGGTAAGCTTTCAGGAAAGTGAACACCAGGAAGGCAGCAGGTCCAGATGTCATTCTAGGATGTGTTTTCAAGATCTGTGCTGATCAGCATGCACCAGTTTTCACAGAAATATTTAATCTCCCCTTAACCCAGTCTGTTGTACCAACATGCTTTAAAAGATCCACCATTGTCTCTGTACCTAAGAAATCACATCCAACCTGTCTGAATAACTATTGTCCCATTGCATTTTTAGCAATGAAGTGTTTCAAGAAGTTACTGTATATACTCGCTGATAAGTTCTCCTGCGGATAAGTCAGGGCTTGATTTTACCGTATAATTTCTGGTATTTTATAATGTCGGTCGTATAAGTCGAATGCAGAAAACTCATGCTAAGAGATTATGATATGCTAACGCCCACCTGAGAGAGTAACCACGGAGCACACTGCCTTTTTTTCTATGTGGGTGCGGCAATGCGCTGTATCAGTGCGTGCTCCTAACCTCTCTCTTTCTCTCTTTCTCTCTGTTGTACTGTACCTATGTGACCACACAGTAATACCCAAACTATTCCGAAGCAGCATTTGCACTGTTTTGTGTTTTTTGTATCTCACATCTTCATACAACTTTATCATAAGAGCATCCCTTATCTACGATGGAGTATTCGCTCAGAAGAAAATATGAAGCTGGTTTTAAATTAAAAGTCGTTGATGGGGCTAAAGAAATTGGTAACTGTGCTGCTACAAATTCGATGCATCTGAGAAACTAGTGCGAGATTGGAGGAGGCAAGAAGATTAAAAAAAAAAAAATTAAGGGTTACATTTTTGAATGAGCGAATAAGTCGGAGTCTGATTTTATGATCGATTTATACGTGAGTATATATGATAGTCAAAATCACATATGTTCTTTTCTGCCAAAAGAACTGGAGCCATCAAGGTTTGTATATCACTTCTGTAGACCACATAGGATGTCATTACCTTGATCCTTCCTAGAGTACTGGCTCACCTGGATAACAAGAAAGGGACTTTTTTTTATATTTGGTATTTATAGATTGTAGTTCTGCATTTAATACAATAAACCCCTCTAAGCTCATCACAAAGCCCAGGGACCTGCATCTGACCAGCTAGATTTTTAATTTTGTGAAAGGCACACCCCAGGTGGTTCAGGTGTGTGGCCGCACTTCAGTATCCCTTACTTTCAACATAGAATCTCTACAGGACTGTGTTTTGAGTCCTCTTCTGTACTTCCTCTACAGATATGACTGCAACGGCAGGACATGACTCTAATGTCATTGTTAAATTTGCTGATAATACAACTCTGGTAGGTTTGATATCTAGCAACGATGAGTAGGCTTACCTGGGTGAAGTACAGAGTCTGCCAAACTAAAGAACGATACTTGGAATAAGCTATGAAGTAGTCTGGTAGACAGTAAGACTTTAGAGACTTTCACAACTCGACTTGATGTTTTTTGGAAGAAATAAGTTGATAGGACTGGAGAGCTTTGTTGGGCTGAATGGCCTGTTCTCGTCTAGATTGTTCTAATGTTCTAACTGGCATCAGCACACCAGTCTACTCTTCAGTGTCAGCAAGACAGAGGAGCTGATTACAGACTTTGGGAGAAAACAGTAGAGGCACTACCACCCTCTCAGTATTAGCAGCACCATGACGGACAGGATGGGCACATTCAAATACCTAGGTGTCAACATCAAATAATAATAACAACAAGAACAACATTTATTTATATAGCACATTTTCATACAAACAATGTAGCTCGAAGTGCTTTACAGGATGAAGAAAGAGAAAAAAGAAAATTAGGCAATACTAATTAACATAGAATAAAAATAAGGTCCGATGGCCAGGAGGACAGAAAAAACAAAAATAAAACTCCAGATGGCTGGAGAAAAAAAACAAAATCTGCAGGGGTTCCAGGCCACAAGACCGCCCAGCCCCCTCTAGGCATTCTACCTAACATAAGTGATCTCACTCAGTCCTCATGATTTTCAGGCTTTACATGGAAGAGCTTGAAGATGACGGTCATGTGGACCTCTGGCCTTTAATTCATCAACGTAAGGACAGCATGGTGCTTTGATCAGGTGGTGGTGGGATAGATCGCCACCACAGAAAAACGGAAAAAGAACAGCAGAGAAAGTAGGGGTTAGTACGAATTGAGGAGCAACCAGGAATGATAATGATAATTAAATGCATATATAGAATATCAGGACTAACCTTAAATGAAGCTATTAAAAAGCCAAGTTAAAATAAAAAGTATTTAGCAGTTTTTTTTTTAAATACTTTACTGTATTAGTCTGGTTATTTTTATTTGGTAAAGTATTCCAGATTTTAGGTGCATAACAGCAGAAGGCCGCATCACTACTTCTTTTAAGTTTAGCTTTTGGAATAATAAGCAGACACTCATTTGAAGATCCAAGGTTACAATTTGGAGTTTAAGATGAAAAACATTAGGAAATATAGGATGGAGCTAGATTACTGAAGGCTTTGTAAACCATAAGCAGTATTTTAAAGTCAATTCTAAATGACACAGGTAACCAATGTAGTGTCATCAGAACTGGTGAAATGTGCTGTGATTTTCTTTTCCTAGTTAAGATTTTTGCTGCTGCATTCTGCACTAGCTGTAACTGATTGAGGTCTTTCTTAGGTGGTCCTGTAAGGAGTGCATTACAGTAATCTAGTTCACTGAAAACAAAAGCGTGAACTAATTTTTCAGTGTCTTGTAAAGTTATAAGGGATCTAACTTTTCCTTGTGAAAGTGAAAACATGCAGTCCTAGTAATCTGATTAATATGTGATTTAAATTTAGGTCAGAGTCAATAATTATATTTAACCCTAAATTCTTTACCTCTGACTTGACTTTTAAGCCTAAAGGATCAAGTTTATTTCTAATACCCTCACTATATCCATTTCCGTATCCCCACCATCCACCAGCCCAATGCAATTAGACTCTGACAGACAGGAGACATGTCCAAAGTGCACTAACATGGCGATCGCGGAGCTGCTTTTATGCCAGCTTCTCCAAGAAGACCTATCTTCCTCAGACAGGACTCGACTATCTGCAGAGCTTGTGCAGGAAAACGTCTGTGTGTAAGCTTGTCCTCGATGATTTGCCTGCTGCTGAATTCTTAAGTAAGGTCGGTCCGGTCAAACTTCCTTTATTTCCTTTTTTCTTCAAGTGAATTATTTATGAAGGTGTATATCATTAAAGAAATAACTGAATTTTGTTTAATTTCTGAAGTCCCACATGAAGCTGCCATCTCCCTAATGACACATTCTCTCATCTGTAGTTACGTTAAGGGCAGGTTTAGACTTTGAACCATTGACGTGAGCATGAAATAGTGTGTCGACAATTGTCCAATCACATTAGATTATAAAAACCTAAAGCAAAACTAATTCGCTGCCAATAAATGTGTGAGTGTCCAGGGCGCAGAGAACTGAGTCCCCTGAAAGATCTGAAAGCAACCAATTAAAGGGCAGCCTCAGGTCACCAGCTCTTTAATTTTTTTTTTCTTGACCTCTTAAAAAATTACTATGATTGTTAGCATTTCCACATTATAGGCGGAAGAGGAAATTGTTTTTTTCAAGAAATTGCAGTTTTATTTGTTGCTTTATAGACTGGACACTAATCACTTCTTTTATGTTTTTTTTTTTATTTTCTGGTACTTGGTGCCACTGCCCCCTGGGCACTCCCGGCAACCACCTGTGATGCCAAGAAGATAGAGAATCCTTCACAAGATTGTGTCTGGTGACACTCTAGAATGCTCAGATGGAGTTGGGTGGTCTTTTGACCTTGAAACCTCATGGCTTAATTTTCTCCAACATCCTGCCGATTATTTTCATTTCCTTCCTCATCTGCTCATAGATTTTGTTACTAAGTTGGACATTTTGATTCTCTACTGTTTTAAATACAGTCACCTGTTATAAATAACTTTAGTGTTTAATAAATAACTAGTTTTTCTTTGTACTTCCTATGTGGTTTTAAAGGCAGGTAACAACCTTCTTTTTCCAAAACTCTATAGACAGTTGCTTCTTTGTTCACAGGCCTATTGGTATTTCAAGAGTGAGACTAAAATAGTGAAAAAAAATACAAGGCACAAAGTTGCTTCACATGAAAAGCAAACAGTTCTTTCAGATGTAAATTACTGTGGGGGTCCTAATTAATCACAAGTTGGAGTGGTTTTGGGGATCCACATCAATGACAGGTTGAACTGGTCTTGGAACACAGAGAAACTGTATAAGATACAGCAGAGCAGGCTCTTTTTCCTTAGGAGACTGTGTTCATTTAATGTGGGAAGTGACATCCTCCACATTGTTTATAAAAATCAGCTTGGGAATGAGTGTATGATTGGTGCAAGTCACTCAGAGAGGGACTATCATCTCTTTGGTCCACTTAAAGAATTTTTAGGAGGGAAGAAATTCAAGTCAAACGAAGAGGTTATTGATGCTGTGCAAGAATCGGTCAACATGCAGTCAAAAGACCTCTATGCTTCTGGGACTAAGAAGCTTCCAGAGCGCTGGAACAAGGGTGTCACCTGGAGACAAATAAAGTTCTATCTATCTATCTATCTATCTATCTATCTATCTATCTATCTATCTATCTATCTATCTATCT
>JANRMT010062798.1:18243791-18257248 GCA_026402145.1 Polypterus bichir lapradei
TCTATCTATCTATCTATCTATCTATCTATCTATCTATCTATCTATCTGATTTGGCTGGGAGTCGGTGCTACGCTGGGCACAAGACAGGACCCAGCCTTGAAGTGGATGCCAATCTCACACATTTATCATTTAGTTACAATTTCAAAATTTCCAACTTAGCCAGACATTTGTTAATATTTTGAAGCACAAAGCAATATTCTCCAATCATTAGAACATGTAATGCCCAGTGGGGGCTGGGTAGTCTCATGGCCTCGGTACTCCTGCAGATTTTTTTTTCTCCAGCCCTCTGGAGTTTTTTTTTTTATTTTTCATACCTCCTGGTCATTGGAACTTACTTTTTTCTTTGTAACTTAACATTTCCTAATTTTCTTTTTATATTTTTCTTTTTTTTTTCTTCATCTTGTAAAGCACTTTGAGCTACATCATTTGTATGAAAACATGTGTTAACCGAAGTGTGCAATCTATGAGACGCATCAGAAAACACTACATTTTTACATTTAAAAAAATCTAAGTATTGTTAATTAGTATAACAATGAAAATTTGATTGACACACATGTAATACATATTTGAATCGGACTGGAGCAAATGCATTGCCATATCTATTTAATTTCTACATTTACAGGTGATTCCCTCCAATTCAATGAATAATTCTGCATTAATGCAGAAAGTATGAAAATTGAAGGCAAATCTCTATTCCATATCAAACCATACTGTTGCTCATACTGTACATTAAAACAACTATTAAAGAAATAGCTGTATGTAAGAAGAAATTAAAACACACACACATACAAACTATCTGTAATAGCTTGTTAACAGAAGGGGTTGAAAGTAACAAATTACAGTTGCTTATTTACTGTATTTAAGTACATTTTTCACATACCTGTACTTTATTTAAGTAGATTCAGCTTTGGATAGTTTTGACTTTTACTTCACAAAATTTTACAGTAAATATCTCAACTTCCTACTCCACTACATTTCTACATGGTGTTACGTAATGTAATGGTGTTAAGTTACATTTTACAGTCACATGAACAGTTCCTTCTTTCTGAAGAGCTCTTTTCAGTGAATCATGGGAATCAATGCGCGAGCACAAACAAATCTATTCAGTTGAGTTCTACAACACATACGTGATGATATCAGCCTTTTTCGTTCAGAGCAGTGTTTATTAAACTGTGGGTAATTGACTTGTCTGTGATGGGTTGGCACATAATTGTTTGCTAAAATTAACCAGGTCTGTCCAAGAGCAAATTCTATTTCCAGTGATATTTAGTATACTATTTGCAGTAGTGCAGCATGTGAAAAAATGTTGTTGAGCTTTCGTTTCTGTGGCACTAAACTATTCCCATCTTCAATCTCACAACCAGTGAAACAATTGAACTGAGAAAACTGACAGCAAAGACACTTATAAGAAAGGGAGAAAGAGAAGGAAATGACAAGCTAATTAGCTTTTGAGGTGAAGGGACTGCACCACTAGTTTGAAATGTCAAAATGAAAAAAGCAGGTGTGGCTCAAGGATGTGACTATTTTTGGTATTTTGTGAGGGGCGAAACGATAGAGTAGGGTATATATAGAAAAAAATGAACAGAGTATCACAAAATTCACAAAAGTATTCTATGTGTTGGTGCCAATTTTATGTGTATTTTGCTCCAATTTCGGACTCTTATTGTGTTTTGAGAGCTATTTTTGACTTTTAAAGAAAATAGGAGTATTTCCGGAAAAAAGTGACAATTGGAAAAACAAATTATGGCAAAATAGGAATTGTTATATTGTTGCTTTTAATGACATTGGTATTTTTGCTTCACGGATGTCAAATGAAAGTCGAATGTCAAGTTAAGTTTATCTTGCTGTATTTTATAAATGAATTTTCAGTGGTCATGAACAACTGGTTGGCCTGTCATTACATGTTCTCCTTTACAACATACATTGAATCAAAATTTGCAACTAAGGTGCAGAGAAGACTTTTTGCTATGTTTAACATGCCTTGGTGAAAAAAGAATTCCTTCTTGTCTCACTTTTTTAAAGTAGTTTGGTAAACATCAATCTACTGGTATTGTGAAAGAACACCAGAAAAATCAATAGGGTGAAACAAGCAGTAGATATAGTATTTAGCATGATGTTAATCAGTAGACTTAAACATTTCAAACTGGACTGTTCACCAAATTATTCAGCAAGATTTATCCTATCACTGGAATAATATATTTTTCAGGATTTGTTTTTAGCTTTTTTTTTTTGGTTAATTGAACTGGTAGAAGGAAACTATGGAATTTTAAACTATCTGTGAACTCATTTAGAAACACGTATTATTAATGGTGGAACTCATTTGGAAAACATCTTTTTTAATATTGTTTAAGACGATGTAAATCAGATGTATTATGCTGCCATATGTTAAGTGACAAAGTTAAATGACCTTTCATACCGTGCTTTCAAAAATCATCACTTCCTTGTTTCACACCCCATGACATTATTTCTTCCAGCTTCACTAAATCTTAAACTAAGCATTTCCACTGGCAGTGATACTCCTCATAAATCTTTTCCTATTCTGAATGATAATATTTGCATTAGATTTAAGCCCTAGGTGCTCTCTGTATGCAGTGTGTCTGCTACCCGTGTCCATATTTACATTTTTATTATGTAACAGTAGCATTATAAGCAGCTCACTACACAAAGCGCTAAACGCATGGAGGACCCAGGATCAACCCTGTAATATCTCAATTACAAAGCTGCAGTTCTCACCCTGCACCAGCCAAGCAGATATCTGTGAGACCGGCGCTTTTCCACTGTGAAACGCGCAAACACACACATGCATGTAAACATCTTTACCTCATATAGATTAACATTTGGGCTTCAGTTTTCACACATTGACAGCAACATCTAAATTGAACAATTTCTTTTTCTTCAGTTTTATTCTTGAATAAAAGCACATTTGTTTTATTGTACATTTTGTAAAACTGTTTATTTGATATTTGGACTTAAGTCTTCACATATTATATTCTTCATGTTAACATTTTGTTGTTATTACTGTAACATATGAAAATATTTTCTGTTTTAGATACGTGTTCAACATTTATCGCCTACCTATTACCTATCATTGGACATTTACACAGATCATTGTAGATGTGGAACACACATGAAATATATGTATTTCAAATGACAAGATATTATTTTTCTATACAATTCCACACAACTCACTCCCACATAAACAGACTTCAGCTGTGAGAATTTTGTGTCTGACTTCAGCTGCCTTGGTGGGGGATGGGATAGCAGGCTACCTTGTGTGGTATAGCGGGTCCACAGCTCGCTGAGCAAAGGCCGGTTTTTTAAATAAATAATCACTGCTCTCACAGCGGCTTAGCGAGGGGGCATTGGGCCATAGCAAGCCACGGGTGATCTGCGGTGTGGGCGTTTCTCACCGAGTGCACAGGTGAGGGACTGCCCACATGCGTGATTGCTCCCGTGGCTAATTTGCTATGGCCCCTTGCGTTATAAATAAGAAGCGCAAGTCGGTTTTGGGGATCAAGAGGACGGAGGTTACAGGGAGCAAGGAAGCAGGCGGTGCAGGAGAGACAGACACGCAGTGCGTGCGTGTGGTGAGCGTGCGTACGAGCGCTCGAGGACAGCTGCGAGGAAGCTGGGTGTTAGGCCGACACCCAGGTGTTGGAGTTGTTGTTGCTCCCGCTGAGCGACCAGGTAGCGGGAGTGACCAGGTGAAAGCGACGAGCCGCGTAAGGCCGAGATGGCAGCGGAAGTCGGGAGGCTTGGTGGTGGAGTCCCCAACGTGGGCGATCTGGCCGTTGGTGGAAACCAAGTCTCGGGGACTGGGATGAGTGCCAGACCGGAGCCAGGGATCGGGAGGTCTCCAGTCTCGTGTGTGTGAGAGAAGAGGGCAGCTGCAGAAAACGTCTTGCCTGCTGCAAAGCCCAATTGGGAGAAGCAGGTGAGGCGCTAACATAGAAGAGCACTGGACTTGTTGTTTTTTTTTTTTTTTTTTAAAAGACTGCTTCCACGAGAAGATTTTAACCTCTGGTTTTTAAGGATTGTGTTTTTTCTATTGTTTTAACCTCCACATTTCTTTTATGGATTATTTATTTATTGAAGAACTTTGGCACTGCACTTTATTTTGAACACCTGTTTTGTTGACTCTTTTAATAAAAGCACTTTTGCACTTTTATACCATCCCCTTGCTTAGTTGTTGTTGCCTTCACTGACTTGCTCACTCGGTAACATTATCGACGGTGTCGGGTTCAAGTGCTTCGAAAAATCAGATGGGAGTGTGGAGCCAGAACCCGCATCGTCACACCTTGCCTGCAGCCGATTGACACAAGTTGCAAAACAAAGATGCTATTGGTGTGCAATTAACACAGTGATGAGGAGGTGCAAGTAAAATTAAGGCATAAAACACCAGATGCATACGACAGGAGCACCACATGGATGATATGGATGAGAGTTAATCCTTTGGTGTCTTTTTTCATTAAAAACAAATTGACTACACAGTTATTTTGTCTCACTTTTTGTTTACTATTTATTCCATACATAATTTAAAAGTGATAATGGTATACTGTTCAATATTTGTCAAGAGCAAGCATTTGTGTTAAACATCAACCCACTACTTAACATCATTTATACCTGATGAATTGCCCTGCGCTAGTAGACAGATATTGGTTATTAATCCACAAAATAATAAATATTATTTTATACAGACCTTTACTCTGGTTATGTGTTAAAACTCTTGACAACATAAAACAACATACTTCCTGTCACATACTTTGCAACAACATAGTGAAATTCTTATATTGCAGTTGCTTTTGGCAGGGAAACCCAGACAATAACACAATAAGGATGATAATATAAAACAGCAGGAAACATTTACCAGAGTGCAAGATTGAAAACACAGGATGAGCTGAATGGCTGTCATCTGTAATGATGGATTTAGCCCTACTCAGATGACAGGTGCAGTAGATGGCATGGAGACGTGGAAAACCAACCCCAGTGTTTGGCATCTCTTTACTTTGGAAACAGTACAGACAGTCCTTAGGAGGAACTTACTATCCTGGCTAGTCAGGTTACTAAACAACACTGGGATCAATCCAGTAAGGATTGTCTCAGTAGTGCAGCGGTAGAAGGTTTAATTCCAGTTTTAAAAAGTTTTAGCTTTCTTGAGCAAAAAAGCCTTTGCTGAACTTTTTTGAAGATGTAGGTAGTGTTGACAGACCATAAAGGTAGCCAGTGATCTGACCCAGAAACCTGAAACTTCTAACTGCCTTTGTTCTACCTGAAGGTATCAATGACCTCCTGTGGCATGCCGATGTTCAGGAAGAGGCTGTCATGGCAGCACATTGTCAGGTCTTTTATTTCTATGCTGTAGCTAGTTCATTAACATAGTTGGTAATGCTGTTGCCCTCATGTTTTGCTAAACCATCATAGATAAACAGATTGTACAGCAGTTGGCTAAAGCAACAGCCTTGCAGAAGACTAGGCGCTGATGAACAGTGTGGAGGAGTTCCTGTTGCCAGTCCTCACTAATTGGGGCATTTTTGTCAGGAAGTCAAATACCCAGCCATAGACAGAGATGCTGAGAACAAGGTCTTTGAGATTCAGCACAAAACTAGTGGGGACAATGGTGTTAAAGGCAGAGCAATAGTTGATAAACAGCGTCTTAACATAGATGTGCAGGTTGAGGAAGATGGCATCATCAACAGATCATTATCTGTTATACTGGTATATAACAACAACGTTTATTTATATAGCACATTTTCATACAAAAAATGTAGCTCAAAGTGCTTATACAGTAAACTGGAATGTATTTTTAGTAGCAGGGCTGTTGATATTAGATTTTATTAAATTCATTTATAGTTTTTTTTAATTTTATTTTATGTTACTATATAAGGCAGATTAAAAAATGCAGGAAACATAAGAATACAGTATAATGTGTAGAGATTAGTTGGATGGGAGATACTGTCAGTGCTTTTCAATGTTAATAAATTCTTACCATAGACAATCAATGTGATTTCACTTTTGTACTCAATGCTGCTCTGATTGAAAGCAGACACATAATATGTCATGCTATCTTGTGTCTGCAGCTGCAAGATTTCCAGGGAGGCATTGTTGGTGTGAAGTTTCAGTCGATTCTCAAACTGTTTATATCGATTATCCCTGATATTGCCAGATATTAACGTAGCAATCAGTGTCACATTTGAAAAAAGTGACCAGTGGATTTCTGTAGGGTGAAAGTCAGACGGCACTCCAGAGGGTAACACCACAGAGTCGTTCACAATTGCAGTTATAGTTTTTCCATTTATAAAACGGAGACCTGTGGAGAGAGAAAAAAAGAAAAAAAACAATGGGAAGAATTTAGAATGACTGCATGAACTGAAATTTTAGCCTTTCATTGTTATTTACATAAGATGGAAGCTTAACACAATACTTAGCATTGCTCCTTCAGATGCTAGATTCTCATCCCAGCTCAAACAATGGTGTTGTGCAGTCTGCACATTATCCTTTATGCAAATGAGTTTTATTTAGAAAGAAACATTCAAAATCTGCACAAAGTCAAGGAAGATTACACTAATGTTTAATCTATATAATAATGTTGCTTCTAAAAGGATTTACCACTTGGTGGATTTTCACTACTTTATTTCTTTCAATTAAATAAAACTAATGACATCAAATTTAACAAGTGGAAAACTTTTAGTGGTGGCTGCTATCAAATTCTAAGCATATTTTTTGGATTTATAAATATTGTAAAGCTGGATGAGTGTCACAGGCAAATGTCGATTAACATATAGATTTGCAAATGTTACCACGGAAACATTCAGAGTCAGAGAGCTGCTGTTCTTACATCCAGCCAGTGTTTGGAACTGTGATAAAGAACAGAGAGAGCACACACATTGAGCTGGTGTCAGCTTCACACAGGAGGATTTATTCTTGTTTAAAAGGACATATTTCAGGAATCAATAAAATCATCGGAACTAATGGCCTTCAGTTTAGTCCTATTCACAAAACAAGGCCACAACACCCCTGACTTAAAACTATAAAAGTTTCTTTACATTCACAATCCAACAATTAATTTGTTTATGCTCATTTGACCTTTTAAGTCAATCTCATATTGCAGTATCCCAGTAACACCTTCACTGACAAAATACTCATCTATGAACACCTATGTGTATTTGGTTCATTAACAATGTACAGTATATTTATTGTATTCATAAAACACTATAACTAAATTTGTTTGTAACCAACTTAACACAACAGGTTTTAATATAATTATTGTAACAATGTATAATGGCTCTTTATTGTATTACAATATAATTTCTATTGTTCTGGTCTTCTCCTTTAACAAACACTTATTTTTTTCTATATCAAAGTCAGTCATCATCCAACCCACTATATCCTAACAGGGTCACAGGGGTCTGCTGGAGCCAATCCCAGCCAACACAGGGCGCAAGGCAGGAACAAACCCTGGGCAGGGTACCAACCCACCACAGTCTATAACATTGTTTACCATTTAATGTTTACATGTTTTAAACTAATCTGCTATGCTTTTACAGTGTCATCTATTTTTGAATGGTAACACATAAACAGAAAGAAAATGAAATCCTAAAAAAACACCGAACAAACTCAATGTAACAGCATACATTCAACCTAGCAAAATCAGTGCAATAAGACTAACTGTTGGAAATGTCTAAAAGAAACAATATTGAATTTTACATTTATAAAGCACCAAAATATTTCTTTGTAGTGTAAAGAAGTTTTGCTTTAGTATCATTTGCAATCATCAAATCACCAGGGTCCTCATATATAAACGGCAAGTACGCACAAAAATGTTACATAAAGCCATGCACATTTTCACGTCAGGTCAAACCATAGTGTAGCAAGTTTTCAGCTCGGTTTTGCAAACTGGTGGCACCCAGTGTCAAAACAGTGCTACTGTTCCTGGGTGGTTTCCCTTTATTTATTTGATTTACATCCCTGATGCAGCTTTATCAAATACATTGAAAATAGCCACATATTGTTTTTTAGTTTAAGGCATCTGATTGTAATCAACCTGTAACAATATAATGATGTATGCTATGGCCAAACTATTCCAAATACCATAGCTGCTTTATCATTGTTACTCTCAGTGCACCAATATTTTAACCCATTGTATCTGAGTGGGGAATCACAGCTATACAGCTGCTGATTGAAAAGCTCTATGGCAGATTGTGTCAAGTACGGAGAGAATTGTTGGGGTACAGCTTCTAGCACATGCTGCCTCAGCTATGCGCACAGTCTATTTGAACTTCGGCAAAAGCTTCAGAGCCTTTCCTGCATAAACCTTGCGGTTCAGAAAGTTTCATCCCAGGAGCTCTAAATGCACTCAATCAGTCCATCAAGTACTCCTAGTAGAACTGTTTGTACTTTTAAGTACAATTTATTGTTGTTGTTGTTATTTTACCCTTTTATAGGAAATTAAGTTTATAGAGGATTTACATATAGAATCTCACTGTACCATACAATAGCAATAAGGGAATTCAATTCAATTCAACAGAAGAAAGCGCATATTTACAGATGATGACAACTGGCTAAGTCGATTTAGATTTCCAGGCGCTATCTTCTTGATATCATTTTTAAGATGAAATGCCGTAAAGTATATACAGTTAGGTCCATAAATATTTGGACAGAGACAACTTTTTTTCTAATTTTGGTTCTGTGCATTACCAAAATGAATTTTAAATGAAACAACTCAGATGCAGTTGAAGTGCAGACTTTCAGCTTTAATTCAGTGGGTTCAACAAAAAGATTGCATAAAAATGTGAGGCAACTAAAGCATTTTTTTTTTAATTTTATTAATTTAATTTGTAATCATTCCATACAAATCAATCAATTTTTACAAAAAGTAGGATTGAGAACAAGTCAAACAAAGCATCTTTTTAACACAATCCCTTCATTTCAGGGGCTCAAATGTAATTGGACAAATTAAATAACTGGAAATAAAATGTTCATTTCTAATACTTGGTTGAAAACCCTTTGCTGACAATGACAGCCTGATATCTTGAACTCATGGACATCATCAGATGCTGGGTTTCCTCTTTTTTAATGCTCTGCCAGGTCTTTACTGCAGCAGCTTTCAGTTGCTGTTTGTTTGTGGGCCTTTCTGTCCAAACTTTAGTCTTCAACAAGTGAAATGCATGCTCAATTGGGTTAAGATCAGGGGCCTCATGTATAAATGGTGCGTACGCACAGAAATGTTGCGTAAGAACTTTTCCACGTTCAAATCACGATGTATAAAACCTAAACTTGGCGTAAAGCCACGCACTTTTCCACGGTATCTCATACCTTGTCGTATGTGTTACTGTTCCTGTGTGGTTACTCCTTATTTTCCTGACGCGGCTTTATAAATACACTGAAACTAACTGCATATTGTTTATTAGCGTTATGCATCTGATTGTAATTAACTTGTAACAATATAATGGTCCTGGGAATAGCCATAGCGTTCCAAATACCATAACTGCTTTAGCATTATTACTCTCACTGCACCTTCTTCTTTCAGCTGCTCCCTTTAAGGGTTGCCACAGTGGATCATCTTTTTCCATATTACTCTCACTGCACAACTCAGACTATTTATATAACTGTATCTGAGTGTGAATCACAGCAGCAGCTGATCGGAAAGAGAATTATCGGGATACAGAATCAAGCACATGCTACCTCAGCCACGGCAAAACGTTTCAAAGGCTTTCCTGTACAGACCTCGCGGTTCAGAAACAGTTTCATCCCAAGAACTATAAACGCACTCAATCAATTGCTCCTTGTAGAACTGTTTGTACTTATAAGTAAAATTACCTCACTGTAAACTTGCACTACAGTTATAATATTGCACAACCTGAGCCATTTTATAAAGCGCGTATTTACATATGATGACAATATCATTTTTAAGATAAAATGCAGCAAAATATGTTTATTATATTATACAGGTAAAACTTTAACTTCATTTAAATAATCTATATTCTTCACTGGCGTGAAGGATAGAATAATTAAACGTCTACTACGAAGATAGTTCAATGTTCCTTAAACGTTTTGAAGAATCGGCGCTCTAAGCTTACAGATGGCTTAACATCTATTACAGAGCTGATTGTGTGGCTATTGGTTACTTGGAGAAAGAAAAGCAAGGACTGGAGGGGCGGCCATGCCAATATATATTGAATATAAAACAGAAAGAGAAAATAACGACACAGCTAAAAATGTAGCGGCAAATTTCGACAAAAGTTAAACGCTTGTGTCATGAGCACGAGGCGGCTATGCAGTGTCCGCAATGGACATGGCCATCCACCGTGCATAAGATACCATATTGACATTGGCGGGCGAAGGGGCCACCAATTCTTTCTCTGCCTAGAGCTGCCCATGAGTACTGCTGCAATAAATAATTTCAGCGAAGGTCGTACACAATCACTGCGCCGTGAAACCCATGTTTAATAATGTGCTTTAACTCCTATGATCATGAAAATGATATCACGTATACATCTTAGTATTTTAGTTATTCAGAGAGCTGTAATATCATGAATGTAATGTATTCTGTGTCAAGTCAGAGGAAGAGAGCCGGTTTAAGAAGCAAGTAGTGATTCACACACATAGAGCACATAGAAGATCACATAAAAAACAAAGCATTTAACGTGCTACTTTAATTACAATGTGATTTGAGAAACTGGTTAATTAAACGATTTTAAGATGAAGTTTATGATGTTCTACTTTAATGACAAAATAAACTACATGATTAAAGTGGAAATTTCGAGATTGAAGTTGACATTTTGTGCTTTTTTCCCACTGTGTGCCTATTTTTTTTTTGTCTGTACCCTAATAAGCTTTCATATGACACTCAGACGGTGGGCTATGACTCGCCTTTTCATGGCGACTTTGATATCTAAGCTTTCAAGTTTCTCCAACACGCTATGTCACTCGATCAACTTCCTTTTGTTGATCATACCACGGTTTAATTAAACAAATGGTATGTTTTTCCTTTGCCTCCACTGGGTATTCGCTGAAATTGTTATATTTTCTACAATGCTTTTCCCATTGTGTTTTCACAGAAGGCTGAGCTTAAGGGTGATTTATATTGATTTGCATATTCAAAGAGGCGTAATTCTGGGAGTAGTTGGGGTGGGACATAAGATGCGTGCACGAGCGTTAGTTTTCACGCTGACCGGGATTTATGTAGCGGAAGAACGTGGAAGTTGGAGTATGCACAGATTCCTGCATCTGGATTTTTCTGTGCGTAAGTGCATGAGGCCCCAGGTGACTGACTTGGCCATTCAAGAATTTTCCACTTCTTTGCTTTAATAAACTCCTGGGTTGCTTTAGCTGTATGTTTTGGGTCATTGTCCATCTGTATCATGAAACGCTGCCCAATCAATTTGACTGCATTTAGCTGGATTTGAGCAGACACTATGTCTCTGAACACCTCAGAATTCATTCGGCTGCTTCTGTCCTGTGTCACATCATCAATAAACACTAGTGTCCCAGTGCCACTGGCAGCCATGCACGCCCAGGCCATCACACTGCCTCCACTGTGTTTTACAGATTATGTGTTATGCTTTGTATAATGAGCTGTTCCACGCCTTCTCCATACTTTTTTCTTGCCATCATTCTGGTACTGGTTGATCTTGGTTTCATCTGTCCAAAGAATGTTTTTCCAGAACTGTGCTGGCTTATTTAGATGTTCTTTAGCAAAGTCCAATCTAGCCTTTCTATTCTTGAGGCTTATGAGTGGCTTGCACCTTGCAGTGCACCCTGTGTATTTACTTTCATGCAGTCTTCTCTTTATGGTAGACTTGGATATTGATACACCTACCCCCTGGAGAGCGTTGTTCACTTGGTTGGCTGTTGTGAAGGGGTTTCTCTTCACCATCGAAATGATTCTGCGATCATCCACCACTGTTGTCTTCCGTGGACGTCTAGGTCTTTTTGCATTGCTGAGTTCACCAGTGCTTGCTTTCTTTATCAGGATGTACCAAACTGTAGATTTTGCCACTCGTAATATTGTAGCAATTTCTCGGATGGGTTTTTTCTGTTTTCGCAGCTTAAGGATGGCTTCTTTCACCTGCATGGAGAGCTCCTTTGACCGCATGTTGTCTGTTCACAGCAAAATCTTCCACATGCAAGCACCACACCTCAAATCAGCTCCAGGCCTTTTATCTGCTTAATTGATAATGACATAACGACGGACTTGCCCACACCTGCCCATGAAATAGCCTTTGAGTCAATTGTCCAATTACTTTTGAGCCCCTGAAATGAAGGGATTGTGTTAAAAAATACTTTAGTTGCCTCACATTTTTTATGCAATCTTTTTGTTCAACCGACTGAGTTAAAGCTGAAAGTCTGCACTTCAACAGCATCTGAGTTGTTTCATTTAAAATTCATTGTGGTAATGTACAGAACCAAAATTAGAAAAAAGTTGTCTCTGTCCAAATATTTATGGATCTAACTGTATATTACATTATACAGATACATTTTAACTTCATTTAAATAATGTATACTGTTACTAATTAAACTAATTATTACACTCAAATATGTAAGATGGATGTGACCTAATAGACAAACACCTAAATCATGCTGTGCTTCTTCGCATTGTTTTCAGTTCAGGATGTCTACAAATTTGTCACCATATGATTGCAAAGAAGAGAAATGGAAACTGAACAGTTGTAGCTGCTGTTTTAAACACAGTTTTCACAATTTCTACATCAGAACTTGGATACAAAAAGGAGATTGTGGGGAGTTAGATGCAAAAGAATGGGTTGACATTTTAAGAATAATGAAGATGTTCAATTATTTATTTCAATATTTTGTCACACACGTGTGATTAGGGGATAACTAAAGGACTTGAATAAATGTAATTCCACGCCTGACCGGGGGCAGTGAAGTGCACTGATTCTCTCTCTCAATTCCTTGCAGACCATTCTCAGGAAGTCCCGCCTGGTTCTGGGGCAACCCGGTTCTGGCTCTGCCGACGATGTCACTTCCGGTTCCGGGACTGATGACATCACTTCCTCTACTTGCATTTAAAGGCCGCCATTTTAAGGCAGCAATCAGTTCTGTTTTGGACTCAATCATGTGAATATGTCTGTTCTTTCTGATTGATTTTGCAGCCGGGAAATATTATATACTGTAGGTGGCTGCCCCAAACCTTTCCAATGACTCTTTGTCGTTCTTGTGACACTGTCCACAGACTCCCTCAGAAAAATGAATAGCAAGCCTGACAAAGGGCGCAAAGTAACTCACATGGTCCAGCTTCTTTATCCACAAGCTGTGTAAGGCCTTGCTTTGTATTCTTATTTCAGACTACATCAGGCTGTCTCAAGAAGATAATCTTTAGGAGTGTCCAGTTGGAGAGTGTAAACCTCCAAACAATTCCAGTCTGAATGTGCAAAATTACATTTAAGTCATATAATAATAATAATAATAATAATAATAATAATAATAATAATAATAAT
>JANRMT010062798.1:18264896-18282841 GCA_026402145.1 Polypterus bichir lapradei
GATGGGAGGCTGAGTATATGTTTACTGACATTGCCGGTAAACCTGTGTGTCTCATTTGTGGAGCTAATTGCACTGATACGAAATAGCCTGCCCATTTAATTATTTAGGAATGGATAAATAAAGATAAGATTTTGTACAAATAATGTTTTTCATTTTTCTTCCTTGATGGATTCTGCCACCCCCAGCAACAGTTGCTTGCACCCCAAAGAGTGTATGTATGTATGTATATATATATATATTTATAATATATATATGTGTGTGTGTATATATATAGATATGTATGTATACGTTTATATGTGTGTGTGTGTATGTATATGTGTATATATATATATATATGTATTTGTGTGTATATATGTGTATGTATGTGTATATATGTAGATATATATATGTATGTATATATGTGTGTGTGTGTATATATATATGTGTATATGTGTATATGTATAGATATGTATATATATATGTTTATATGTGTGTGCATATATATATATATATATATTTATATATATATATGTGACAGCAACACTCATCACTCACAACAGTGACAAAACAATTACATTTACAATCATGTTATGTTATTTTCAAAATGTTTCATTTTCTTTTTCATTACTTCTTTAACACACTACTTCTCCGCTGCGAAGCGCGGGTATTTTGCTAGTGTAGATATATATTATATATATGTATGTATATATGTGTGTGTGTGTATATATATGTGTATATGTATAGATATGTATATATATATTTACACACACACACATAAACATATATATATATATATGACAGCAACACTCATCACTCACAACAGTGACAAAACAATTACATTGACAATCATGTTACGTTATTTTCAAAATGTTCCCTTTTCTTTTTCATTGCCTCTTTAACACACTACTTCTCCGCTGCGAATCGCGGGTATTTTGCTAGTCACAAATAAAACAAGGAAGTTTGAGTTGTGTGTAGTTGAGTATAATTAGAATATCATAGCAATAATAGAGACCTGGCTAAACAAAAAAGATGGTAAGGTGTATAACATAGAGGGATACACATTTTAGGATGGACAGACAGAACAGAAAAAGAGGAGGGGTCTTTATTTTAGGAGTGTGCTCTAGACCCTTCAATGCAGACAGTGATTTTAATGTGCATCTTTTTAGTAATATTAAAAAAGCAAGTTTGCATATGGATATATTAGTCATGGAGGGCTTCAACTACCACAACATTAACTTGGCTAACTTTGCAAATAGTGGAGTACAAGAGCAAAAATGTTTAGATTGTGACGGATGGCCGGGGTCCATGGCTGGCCGGGACGCCCCTTCACCAAATCTGCCACGGGGACAATGGTGGGAAGCCCAGTATCTCCTCCTGGGCGCTAGATGGCAGCCTCCCTGGGTTGCAGAGGTGCCTTGGACTCCCCCAGGGCTTCATGGGGGTTGAAGTTCTGTGCAGTTCTGAGGGGTTCCGCAGGCACCGCCAGTGGATGCTGCAGCAGGAGCTGCTGGCTCCTTTTGGGCACTGGTTTCACCTTAACCGGAAGTGCAGCCAGATGTCACCAATCAAGCACCTGGAGCACTTCCGGGTAACCAATAAAAAGGAGCCAGCGACCACCACTCAGCAACCAGAGTCGGGTGAACGTTGCTTAGGATGAGTGGTGGTGCCAAGGAGAAGAAAGTGCTTTGCTGTACTGGTGTGATTTAGTGTGCTTGGGACTGTGTATTGCCTATGGGACATGGGGAAGATGTGCACCCACAAGGGAAGAAAATAAATAGTTTATTTTATTTTACCCGTGCCTCTATGTCAATCTGTGTTGGGTCAGGCACTATATAGTGTCTTCTTACAATGGCGTAGCCGGCAGGATTCCGGTTTGTCTTTTTGGGCCGTGTCTCAAAAATTTGTGTAAGGACCCGGCACAGCAGCTGGGGTATGGGTACAGCACAGCTGCACAGGAGGCGCACCCCGAGACAGCACACCGAAGCGCGCACACGCGGCAGGGAGGCCGTGGGATGACCACCAGGGAGCTCCTAAGGACACCACGCTAGATGGGGAAGAAAAAAGCTGGGCAGATGCAGAAGTCAGCTGCCAGACACCGCCACACTAACCAGCACCATGGGTTGCGGCAGGAGGTAGGTAACAGGCCCAGGGGTGAAGGGCCGTGGGAGCTCGGGAGAGAGCGAGGCTGACCTGTGTCTTCCTATCGGCCTGGTCCATCGGCTGGAGGACGGGAGCCCGGATGAGCTTCCTGATGCGGTGTTCCCACTAGAGGAGCAGGAGTTCCTCCCTGAAGCAGATAAGGGGGTGGAGGGCTTGTGTCAGTTCCCCGCTGATGAAAGCAGCGAGACGGGAACAGCGAACCTCCACCCCGATCCGGAGGGACCCCTCAATGGGGCCTGCGAGTGACGTGCAGGGCCTCGATGGCTCACAGTAGGCGGGAGAGGACGAGGTAAGTCCAAGTCCACCACCAGGTGAAGAAAATAACTTTTTCTGGGCTGCTCGGGAAATGGAGACTCTCCCCCTAACCTTGCAGTCCCTTGTTCAAATTGTGCAGGTCCTGCAGGAGACAAAAGAAGCACTGGAGAAGAAGCTTGTCGCGCCATTAGGATCCATCACTCAGTGGCTAAAACAGCGTGGTGCAAGTTCATCCAGCCTGCAGGACGCAGTGGTACAGGTGAGTGAGGCTTGTGCCATAGATGAAAGGGGAGGGCGGAATGCAACAGAGGCAGCAGTGATCAGTCCTGCTTGCCCAGCAGCCATGCCTCCTGCAAGAGACTCAGCCGCAATGACCGACAGCACAGCAGAGGAACTGCACAGAACTCCAACCTCCATGAAGTCCTGGGGGTGTCCGAGGCACCGCTGCAACCCAGGGAATCTGCCATCTAATGTCATGGGGGATATACTTTGCTTCTATCGGTTGCCAAACAGCCTTGCTGCAACTGCTGGTGTCAGTCTCGCGGGCGTCCAAAGGGGTGTAGATTGCACAGGGTCCCTCTTCTTCCCACAAGAGGACCCAGACCACCAGTGCACTCCAAAGCAAGAAGAGATCCCGGAGAAAGAAACGGGATCCTCCTAACAGTGCGCAGCGTGAGCCCGTCTGTGTAAAGGCGGTAGAGGGCTGCACTGCGAAGGGGCGGAAATGTCGGGTGCCCTCAGGGGAGCGGACGAGGCAGCAGGACTTCCCATCCTGCTTCTGATCCCACAGGGGTCGATTCGAAGGGGAGTGGCGTTGCTATAACTGCGGTCGCTGTGGTCACATCTAGCAGTGTTGTCCAGAGAGGACATCTGATTGGAGTGGATGTCAGGGCAGCAACCCCAGACCTGTTGGTTCTATCTCCACAGGGCAGGGCCGCAGACGGGAAGACGCCGACTCCCCAACATGGAGAAGATCAACCCTCGTGGGATGTGCCGCTGAGCCCTACAGGGCTCATCTGAGGGAAGGGCCTTGTGACGAATGGCAGGGGTCCATGCCTGGCTAGGACGCCCCTTCACCACATCTGCCAGGGGGACAAGGGTGGGAAGCCCAGTATCTCCCCCTTGACGCTAGATGGCAGCCTCCCTGGGTTGCAGCGGTTCCTCGGACTCCACCAGGGCTTCATGGGTGTTGGAGTTCTGTGCAGCTCTGTGGGGTTCCGCAGGTGCCGCCAGGTCGTGCTGCACCAGGAGCTGCCGGCCCCTTTTGGGCACTGGTTTCGCCTTACCCGGAAGTGCAGCTGGATGTCACCAATCAAGCACCTGGAGCACTTCCGGGTACCCAATAAAAGGGAGCCAGCGACCACCACTCAGCAACCAGAGTCGGGAGGAGGAGGATGAAGCTTGATGGGAGAAGTGGTGGTGCCAGAAGAGAAAGTGTATTGGGTTACTGTGAGTGTTTTTGGGACTGTGTTGTGGCTGGAGGGATTACTGGGAAGATGTGCCCTCCAGCTGAAGAAAATAAAGTCTTTTGTGTGTTTTACACGTGCCTCAGTGTGAGTCTGTGCCGGGTCAGGTGCAATATAATGTCTTTATGACTGTTTTTTAACACAGTATGTTAATGCACCAATATGATGGATGATTAGCCTGTCTACATTTTTTAATAATCAGGATAAAATTAATGTTGTAGAAGAAATTCAGCTGCTAGAGTGAAGTGATCATAAGATGATACAGTTCTCTATGTTTTGGAAGAGTGCAAATGCAAAGATAAAAACTATTAAATTTAGAACAAATGTGGCAAGGTCTAGGGAGGTGGACTAGGATAAGGTTTTAAGTGTGGAGGCAGACAAATTTAGAAATCCCAAAATCTGGAATAAGTAGGAAATTTAGAATAAAACACAGTGGGTTAATAAGGAGTTGAAAAAGAAACTACAAAGAAAAAACAACTGTATACGTTGTATAGGATTAATTACTCTAATATGAATCATAGGGTGTATGACAGCATGAAAGCAACAGTTTAGAAGGATATTGAATACATCTTGCCTGAAGAAGGGGCCTGAGTTGCTTCGAAAGCTTGCATATTGTAATCTTTTTAGTTAGCCAATAAAAGGTGTAATGTTGCCTGACTTTTCACAAAAAGGATATTGGGGAAGCTAAAAGGCAGTTAGACAGTAACTGAGCAGATAAGGTGAGAGACGACCCAACAAGGTTCAATATTTTAGTAGTGTAATAACAGTCAAGGAGGAGATGTATCAGGAATAGTAAAAGGGAATTAAAATAGACAGACAGAGAAATTGCAGATGTTCTAAACTTGCATTTTTCCAAAGTTTTCACATGTGAGGAAGTGAATAATCTCCCAGTGGTAACAGGAAATATCAAGGAGGTACTGAGTGATTTGGAAAATGTAGAAAGACTGCTTAGATTAAATTGGCTCAAACCTAAGAAATCACCAAAGTTGAGGTCAAGGTAGACATTAATATCTAAGATGGAAATTTGTTTTCAGCAGGAAAGTAGAAAAACAGAAGACATTGTTACAGAGATGCAATAGATAAACAACTGATTATAATGAATAAACACTCACTCAAGATTAGTACAAAGAAGAATAATTACTTTCAACAGTACACAAAATACAGAATTTAATATTTAGCAGCATCCCTTAAAGTAACAGAATTTAAAATGCTTATAGGTCTAGGAATAAAGAAGTTCTTAAACCTATTGCTCTTTACCATTGGAAACCTAAATCTGCAGCCTCAAGGCATCAGGTGGAATTTAGAGAAAAGGTGATGGCTACTGTCTGACAGAACTGAGTTGGCTTTCTTTCTAACCTGTTTGCAATACATTTCAGTGTATTCTTATTGATGAGGTTGCCAAACCAACAGATAAAAGCAAATGTAACAATGGATTCAATAAATGACTTACAAAAAAGTTTTCTATAATAATTGGTTAAGAGTGGTACTCCACAGTGGTCTGTATACAGTATTTGTATTTATGCCACTACCTGTCCCTTTATGTGAAGTACTAAACCTGAACTGTCCTCAACCCCCTTTCCCCCATCTCCTACTTTAAGCAATCCATAACTAACCTACTAATACACCTTCCTAACCCCTTCTGTTCACATGTCAGAAGTGGCCCCATCTCTTCCTGAAGAAGTCCAATTGTCTTGTAAATGTATGCCCCTCTATCATACACTTAGTCACAAAGTTATCTGCAGAATGTCCCCAGAAATAATTTCTAACCACAATGCATCATTATGTGCATTTATTTTCATTTTCATTCAGTCATCAGTGCAACTGTATAGTCATTTTTACCAAGATCACAGCATGCAGCAATTCAATAGTCTTGTGCAGGATTAGTCATTAGTAAACTTTTTTCACACCATGTAGTTTTTCCTAGTTCTCTATGACACAGAACATAACTGTTGTTTACTTGACCAACTAATTCCAACATGTTATAGCATCGCCTACACAAAGATATGTGGAAAGGGTCTAAAACATTAAATTTTGCTTATTATATTTTTATAGTTCTATATTATTCATCATGAGTATATTTTATGTAAAAAAAACTCCCGTTGAGAGTGTATGTCAAATTAGGAGGATGTGTGAAAGAAAAACAGGAAACATGCTTATTGTGTAAAGGGGTCTGACATTTCACACAAAAAACTAGTACATTAAATGAGTGATGAACATTTTTTTTTCAACTTAGATCAAAGTTAGGTTACACATGAAATCAAATGAACTTTTCCTGCCCTAGACGACTGTGTTACCAGCAATGACCATACCACTAATGACATCCTTACCCTAATCTGCCGCAGCTATATGGCTAAAGGACAGAGGACATGTGTACATTGCTTAAGGCACGGATTTTGCAATTTAATATAGCAAGTGATATCTATCCTTTTTACTACAGTACAGGCCAAAAGTTTGGACACACCTCCTCATTCAATGTGTTTTCTTTATTTTCATGACCATTTACAGCACTCCATCACTCTCCTTCTTGGTCAAATAGCCCTTACACAGCCTGGAGGTGTGTTTGGGGTCATTGTCCTGTTGAAAACTAAATGATCGTCCAACTAACCTGACTTCTGCACAACACAACTGCTGGTCCCAACCCCATTGATAAAGCAAGAAATTCCACTAAATAACCCTGATAAGGCACACCTGTGAAGTGAAAACCATTTCAGGTGACTACCTGTTGAAGCTCATCGAGAGAATGCCAAGAGTGTGCAAAGCAGTAATCAGAGCAAAGGGTGGCTATTTTGAAGAAACTAGAATATAAAACATGTTTTCAGTTATTTCACCTTTTTTTGTTAAGTACATAACTCCACATGTGTTCATTCATAGTTTTGATGCCTTCAGTCATGAAAATAAAGAAAACACATTGAATGAGAAGGTGTGTCCAAACTTTTGGCCTGTACTGTATATGAAAAGCTAAGCCACTTGTCCCATCTTTGCCATCTATGCATCTGAATTATGCGATTAGTGCTCAAAGAGATGAAAACATCTCTCCAGCAGCACTGGCCATAAAGCAAGAAACAATCTTAGATAAGACGTGAGTTTATTACAACACATGCAGGGCTCCACACTTACTCATGTCGGGCCAATTCAGAGTCATCACATAAACTAGCACTTATGTCTTTTGGATGTGGGAGCAAAAAGAACAACTGACATGGGCCATGCAAATCTCCCCATTGTGACAAATGAGTTTTTCTATCTGTAGAAGGCAGTAAATGTGAGAGGGAAAAATATAAAAGATGTTGGAATTTACAATATGGAAGACAGAAATGCAAACAGGCAGTGGTCACTCAATTGGACATGCTTGTTGCAAGACGAACTGGGTGCTCTGAGGCTAGGGATCTGCGCTGGCAATCAGAAGGTTGCCGGTTCAAATCCCATAATCGCCAGCAGTAAATCTACTGCCCCTGATCAAGGCCCTTAACCTGTAATTGCTCCATCCTGGGTATGACGTTAATCTGCATTCAGCCCTGGAAGCAGGTCCTCCAATTTGCGGGGAAAACTTGGGAGTTGTTGGAAGGATTGGCACTCCAGCCACCTTAAAAAATCTCACACCGGCCCAGTGTGGTGCAGAAGTGTCAGCCATTGCACAGCTACACTCGGGTCCCAATCCTGGTGGATCGTCAGCGCATGCTCCCAATCTCTCTGTGTAAGTGGTATTCCCAAAAACACAAAGTTTGGCCTACTAAAGGCTGCAAACTTGGAGTACTTAGAGGCTTTCTTTTATTTTGCTTTATGAAGGTATAGTTCAGACAAGTAACTGAGGGAGACAATGATTTTTAAATAAGATTGCTCCCAACATGTCACAAATTGATGCATATGCCACACCAAGCAGAGAATTACAGAGCATCTTCAAAAACAAGGGCAATGCTCAAGAAGTGTGATGTCATAAAAATGTGACAAGCAGATATAAAAGATATAAAAATATCCAAACCAAAACAATTCCATGAAAATTAAAGGTGAGAATAATGTTATGATATACAACATAACAGCAGCAGAACCTGACACACATAGACAGCGACCGGCCCAGATATTAAAGAAATATTTAAATCATATTATTATGAGCTGTAAGATATACATTCCTCTTTATAGCTTTTGCAAGTGTGGCAGTATTATTAATTACTGTGTTTTACAAGCATATGACTAAACATGACAGCAGCACATTGTGACAAATGTTCTCATTTTCAGTTCTCTTTGCACATACTAAAATAACTCTTGACATTTTCTGAATGTCCTATGGTTTTAAGCTTGTTCTGCTATAGTTTAAAACAGTCTTTTAAGACAAGATGTCTGTAATAAACCTGTATATATGTTTATTTACAACTACATTACAAAAAAAGAAAGAGAAGAAGAATTTTCTCAGCTACAAAATTACATACAATAATCCCACACAAATAATCTCAATTGGGAGGGTTTTAGCCCACAGATATTAACTGCTAGAATATGAATGTTGTTTCTTCTGAATTACTTCAATATATTTTATTTGTGCTGTTTAAACAAAGACCTGGCAAATGAAGCAATGCTAGCAGCTACAGTTTCCCTTTATGCTTTAGTCACACTAATAGAAATACACAAGTATTTTAAGCCTTTAGAACATTTGTACTTATTTTGTTATATTTTAAGCACATAATCATAATGATCAAGTGTATATGTGTTAATAACATTATCATTAGAGACCTAGCAAAACTAGTAACCTAGTACTTATTAAAAATGCTTTTTAACCACAAGAAAGCCAAAACTTTATAAACATAATACAACAGTTTCAAAAAGTAGTCTGCCCTCTATGCGTTTTCACATTGTAAAAATGACTGCTATTGTATGAGTAAATATCTTTCTGTATCCTCTGTTTTATTAGTAACAGAAAATTATTTCAGACTTACCACAAATAATAAGGAACACCACCGTTGCTCTAAAAACTTTTAAACGCTTCATTTTGGGAAATGTGCGCTGCCTTATCTGTCGTAAACAGATATATGTGGTTTGGCGGGGTGTGGCTTTCTTATTTTTCGTTGGGCTCTAGCTCTGGCTTAAGTTTTCTTTTTTAATGTAAATTACGTGTTAATGAATTGGTTTGTTTTAAGTATATTTTATTTATTTTTCATGAAATGTCTTTTTTTGTTAATCGTTACCTTTCTGTTTTACTTTTTTTGCTTCCTTCCTTCTTCATCAGCAGGAAAGGGGCAGGGCATTCAAATTGCTTAGGTGGCCTGCTGAAAGGGTGTTTATGTACCTGTGTATAAAACTGTATTTGTTATAGAAACTCATTGAATAAGAGCGCAGTGAGTGGCTGAAAATTGTAAGACTGTAATATGATATGCATTTAAAAAATTTATACAAATTAACTTAGCATGATTCATAACACCTTTCTGTTACAAAGCCTTTAGAATAATGTTGAGATGTCTGGCACTGTTCTTATATGGTTTAGTTCATACAGTACTTAGCTCTTGTTCGATGAGAACAGAAATAAGCACAAGAATGAAATCACATTGTTTGTCACTAGAAAGCACCTGCAGTATCTCCCATTCTTGTGTTTTCTGAATCTTTAACTCTGCCTTGTCATCTTGTTGTGTGATGTTTAGAGTTTTAAAACACTCCCACTTCAAAGGTCTGCATGTGGATATGTCTCAGCTCAGCTGGATCCAGTTGTTATGGTCTATGTTAGTAGGCTACAACTTCCATTAACAAAGGAAAAAGTTAAAACCAAAATTGTACAGCTAGACACCCTTTGCCTCCCCAGCAACATTCAAGAGGAAGTTGGAGAGCAGACTGTCCCGAGCGCTTGGTTTGTGAGGTTATCTGGTGCCATTCAAGGGTTGCAATCAGGGCTTTCAAGTTTTTGTATTCTTGCCTCTGGACTAGCTTGGCCAGGAAATCAGGGAGGATGCTGACAAGGATATCACAAACAACCTATACTACAATCGATTTGGAGTCATTGACATAATGTCTCAATCATCTCCCTACTTTTCCCCAGATATCGAAGGCTTGGGAGTGCACCAGCCTCTCTGGGCTGAATTTCCACTTCCTAAAGAGCCTCACTAACTGGTCCAGGGATATGCCATACCTCTGCATCACCTCAGTTTTCTGGCTACCATAATCTGAAGTAGCCTGCTCATTGAGGTCATAATAAGCCTGCTAAACCTCTCTTATCAGGAACAGTACCAGTATGTGTGCCCACTCTGTATGCTCTAAGTGTTGATAGACTGCTGTTCTCTCAGAAATGATTACATCTTGCCTGAAGAAGGGGCCTGAGTTGCCCCGAAAGCTCGCATATTGTAATCTTTTTAGCTAGCCAATAAAAGGTGTAATTTTGCTTGACTTTTCACTACTCTCAGAAATAAGGAAATATAACTCAATGTCAGCATTCAGATGGAATGGTAACAATACCTGGGATAGAGTTTGCAACATGTGCATGGTTCTGCATCTCTTGCCTTGGCAAGCTGAGTTCACTTCTCTCCTACCCTACCCTAGCTCACCCGCCATGGTCGCTATTGATGTTGTGATGTCCTGCTATTCTGTCATGATAGATCAGCAATCCTGCTGACGACAACACTGTAAGACAAGAAGCAGACAAGCAAAAAGGTTTCTGGCACATCTGTGACCCAATATAATGAAAATGCAAAAAAAAAAAAGAGCAATCTTTTTACAAAGAAAATGTTGAAATCTTTTCAAATGGGAGTCTGATGTAGAACTGATTCAAAGATGGCCGAACTGTTGGTCATATGAGTTCCAGGCAAGAAGTGGTGGGTCCAGAAAACTAAAGTGACGTCAGAGGTGGAACTGCTGTCAATCTTCTGTTCTAAAGAAGAAGGAAGAGACAAGACATTAGCACCAAGTGCCAATCCCTGCTTCTGGTGGTATCGTCACCAGAGCCCATAAGCTGTCTCCCAAGAACACATACATGACAGCACCATATAACAAGTAAGTGCATAAATGTAATAGAACTTGAAAGGATAAGTTGGAATGATGTACAAAATGGCAGAAGACAATAAACAAATAACACAGTTTTTGATACTGTATATCATCTAAAGTGCTTGGGCAGGAGAACTGAGAGGAGAAGTAATAATTTTAGGGAAAATATGGAATTCAGAACAGATGTGTTTTAAGTTGATTTTAAAAATTATGAGTCAATTCAATACATCTAAATACTTTATAAAAGCCATTCTAGGTGAAATAGAAACAAAATGTCTTTTATTCATAGGACACACTTTCATTTGGGACATGACAAGATTAGCAACAATGGAACAGATTGGGCAAAAAGGATTCTGGTTTCCAGGAGGTTACTTATGCAGTCTGCAGCAATGCCATTTAAAGCTTTATGGTGTTTAGTCCTATGGGACATAGAGAATCTGTGAAGACTGAACAGAACAAGAAGTATATGCTTAGTGCAGCAGGTCTGAGTCTATTTCATGTGATGAAAGCATGGCCAAGCTTCTCTATCAGAAGAAGACAGTACTACCAGAACACTGGATCTGTTTTTAGATGGAAATAAGAAACTTTCTAAACTCTTTTAGGGCTAATTATTTTTTTTCCTTTTGTCCCAGGGCTGAATATTTTTTCAAAACTCTAACTTTTCTAAAAAGCACACAAAGCAAAGGTCTCACGCATAAATCAACATAAAATACTTATTTATGACACATTTCACTCATTTCTATGTTCCATGAGCCTCTACAGTATGTGAATTTACATACCTATTACATAAGTAGTGTCCACTAGCATGCCGTATTGTTTGATGAAGTCCTGTAGGCAGCTTGCCTCCCACCGATCTATGTCTGTATAGAATGTTGCCGTAGGCTCATTAGCTATATGAGTATGTTCAGCACTATAACCAGCTGGGAAAAGATCAGCTGATGCAGGTACCTGTCTTTCATTTTCAATTTCCAGATTTTTTGCATCAAAATAGGAATTCGATAACTGTGTAGTCCTCCCAGGCGAACATTGCCTTAGGCATATTAGCTGCACAGTCAGCTGGGGACTTAACAGGTGATGCAGGTACCTGACTTTTGTTTTCAATCTATAGATCACTTGTATCAAAATCAGAGTTCGATAAGTCTGATATAAATCTAAATCTAAATCTAAATAAATATGCATGGATTATTTTGCTTTGCGCATTTGCTTTACTCTTTTGCCCAATGTCGATGCCATTCTAGACGTTGTTTACTCTATGCTACTTATGCACACGCAGGGATACAATGTCAAGTCAATGAGTCTAACAGTCCTCCCAGCAAAGAGGGTCTACCTCTAATGTAATGGTGAGTTTTATTGACGTTTATAGCTTTTATTGACCTCTGCCCCTAGATGTCCACTTTAGTACAGATCTGCCCTAAACAAGTTAACGTGATTGATTTAAGTTGAATAAAAAAACAAGTCATTCAAAATGGCCCAAGAAAACTTGCAGATGAAAAAGGTATTCTAGTGCTATTTCATAGAGTGAACAGAGAAGAGTTCTTTTTCTTATTTTGGACATTAATGCCAATTATCATCAGTTCCATTTTGTTGCATTAAAATATTAAAAGAGGTGTGCTCCATTCATCATTGAAATTTTGAAGGCATTTTGTGAGCCAGAAGATCTCTGATCAACATATGCTTTTCGCACTGAAATATAGTACATTTGAGTATTATCCACCATCATAGAGGATACAGTTTTGCTTACATCCCGGCCAGAATGGATGGCACCTTACCCAGTTGAGAGGACTTTACAGTGGAAGGGTGGAAGGATACTTTCTCTCGGAGCCATGAGTTTCCCCAACGCAGTAGATGGCGGCATCCCCTGGTGGATCTCCCATGTGTGCACACCCACAGGGCTGCATGGGAACTGTAGTCCTGATGGGTAGCCCTGCTGGCAGGGGGAGCTAATGGAAGAGGACTTTGTCAATTTAAAGATGTTTTGCCTGGCCAGGCAGTGCTTCCTGTGTACAACGTTTTGGCACCAGAAATACTCCCAGGTCTTGCATAAAAGATCCTGCTCTGCTTCACCCAGGTGAGTTGGAGTCAGAAGGAAAAGGGCAAAGCTTGCCGGGGAGGAGTTGTGAATAACTTTTGTTATAGTTTTTATGGAGTGGATGGAGAAAACACCTTTATTGTAATGTATAAAAGGAAAATAAATCCAGTCTTTTGAACTTGGGACTTGTGTGAGAGTAGTTGTGTCTGGCGTTTGGAAGTTGAAGCGCCCTCTGCAGGTCACAACCTATAAACATGATTATCCAGGCCCAAGACTATGAATAATATAGAGAGGGATACATAAAAGCAAATGGACAAGGACAGGTGCTTGATGAACTCCATGTGTGGCCGACACTAGGACAGATGTTTTGTTTCCACAACTGACAAACTTTTGCCTGTCAGTTAGGACTTAATCCACTGGACAGTGCCAGGGGACAGTATCAGAGATACACATGGTACTCTACATTCTAAACTTTAGAATACTGTCAAATTGCACACAAAGATCTAATAGAATTAACCTACTGATTTTCTTAGTATCTGCTACCATAAGTAAATTGTCAGTTACTTGGAGTACAACAGTTTCACATCTTAGCTGTGCCCTAAAGTTTGACTGAAAAGGTTGTATCAGATTATTACAAGTTAAGTGCTTGGTGATTTTGAAGTGTTGGGACCTAAGGACAGGCATAATATAATGGCTGAAGAAAAAACTACATCATAAAATCTAGTTAAAAATAAATTTGGAAATAAAGCTTATCTCAAAATAACATAAAAATACTGAAAAATATTAACTAGCATGAAATGCAGGACCAAAAACAACAACATTCGATATATTGCATCTTTTATTGATAATTTTTTGTGATGAAATATATACTAAAATAAGCAACATGCAACTACCAGAAAACAACTAAATGAAAGTCTAAAAAACAAACAAAAATAAAAGAACTCCATCAATGCAAATTCTCCCTCTCCTCCAAAACCACCCACAGTCCTCTGTATCTGTAAAGGAAATTAGCAAGAGAAGAAGGATTCCCAAGCAGGCAAGTGATAAGGTAGAAGAAATGACCGTGACTACATTTCTGCCAGGACTGGACCAGCCACACCATAGACTGCTGCCGGATCACTAAAAGTTATTTTGCTTTCTGGTAACTGCAGCACAAATATGGTAAAAGGGAATGCAGGCAATGATAAGGCCAGAGCAGTACTCACTAGTCTCACCCAAAATATGCTTCAACCTAGACAGCCAGACAACAGGTTCAAAAGGCACACCTTAAGATAGGGGTGCCCAACTCCAGTCCTGGAGGGCCGCAGTGGCTGCAGGTTTTCAGTCTAAGCCTTTTCTTAATTAGTGACCCATTTTTGCTGCTAATTAACTTCTTTTGAATTAATTTTATTTGACTTGCTCTTGAAGACTCAGACCCCTCAATTGTTTCTTTTTCCTTAATTAGCAGCCAAACAATAATGAGATACAACATTAGCAAAAACAGGACCAACAAACTGTGACCATCATACAATATCTGAAAATAAAGAAAGGTGAAGGTCTCAGGAATGCTGATCTGCTCTTAGAAAAGAGAGAATCCACAATTTTGGAAATGTCTGCTATTGCACAATGAGAGCAGCAACAAGCAATAGAATTAAAGAACGTGTTTAATTAACGACAAGACTCGGCGCCTCATTAAGCAACTGGTTGGAGTGAAATTGGTTGGAGTTTGAGGCCCTGACTTAGTTGGTCTTCTGTTGGCTCACTCACTTCACATTTCATTTCTAACTGGAGTTGGGCACCCCTGCCTTAAGACCTGCACAGGCACTAATTAGGGCACAGGCTTTAAAAGTGTAAAAATTCTTTCAATTACAGAAACACAGAAACGTAGCCTTTAAGGGAGAGAAAAACCATAAACCCCTATCTAAAAACAAGGCTAAGAAGGTTTCTTCATAAACAAGAAACAAGAAGAGAATAATACTTGGAAATAGGCAAAATAGCAAAACTAAGGCAAAAAGAATTTGGCAAAAAAGGCAATCCAAGGCAAATAGGGCGAAATCAAGAATGCAACCACAAAAAGCAAAAAAGTCCAGAAACAATACTATGAATCCCACTCCTCTACTATCAATGAGCCTCTATGGAAAACATCTCCTCAACCTCAAAATATAAAGGCTGAGGGTGGTCCAAAAGATTGATGACATAGTGGCCCTGCCATCTAAGGGCTTCCACCCACAAAACACGTGGAATATAGTGTTAAAGAACATATGTAAAACATATTTCATTTAAATAATATGTATCTAAAACAATATTTGACAAAAGTTACATAAAAGGAAAAAAAACATGAAAAATAATCATTTTAAAATTAACAAAAATAATAATAAGGAAAATAAACATAAGTGAACAACACCTGCTTTTAATGAGACAGCTATCCAGTTAAAGGTAAAGGTTAGAGTCCAGCATGGCTACATCTTCCATAAATAGCTTTGGAAGGGGTACATTTTTAAATAATTAAATGGATATACCACACAAAAAAAAATAAAATTTTTCATCTGTTATTTATCCCATGTTTTTTGTAGTTATGGTCGAGAAAATTTTTTATCTCATGTTTTCGTGGAGAATGGGGATAGTAATATTTCTGATACAGTACACTTTAACGTGGTCAGCAAAGGGCAACACAAAACAAATTAAACATAAAAAATCCCAAGTTGTGTCACACAATACACATCGTTTGTCTAGTCGTTTGCTCACAATCTCCAAAACACATTTTTTGCCAAATCTACTGTTAAACAAATAAATCCTTCCAGAAAATGAGAGTAGTGCACAAAATCAAAACTTGTTCTAACAAATTTAAGATTCTGAATAAAAGATCTACCGCCATGTCAATCATTGGTCAAGAGCCCGCTATTTGGACTCAAAAGCTCAAACTTTACTAAGTGGATGGACTTTACATTTTTTTCCAATAGAAGAACATGTATGCTGTTTGCTTTACTGCCTAGGAGCATAGAACATTGTGAATGAAGAGTGTGTGTTCAATTTAGCAGTTCTTGTGGGTGAAGAGGTGGCATTCGTACCACAGTGCGGAGCAGGAAAAGCAGTCGGACAGTATGTCAATTAATAAGCAGCTTTGTATCTGGTAATAGTAAGTAAATTAGCAAACTAAGGAAGGAAGTAAAGGAGTGAAAAAAAAATATCACACAGTAATTTGGTGCCAGTTGACCAGTGGTTGCACTGGGTGGAAGGTTAAACACTTTTAAAGAAGGGAGCATTCAACAGGCATTAAACATTAGAACAATCTAGATGAGAACAGGCCATTCAACCCAAAAATGCTTACCAGTCCTACCACTTATTTCTTCCAAAAAATCATCAAGTCAAGTTTTGAAAGTCCCTAACATCATACTGTCTACCACACTACTTCGTCGCTTGTTCCCTTAACAAGTTTCCAACTTTGTCCTCGTGTTCTTGATGAACTCATTTTAAAAGAACTGTCTTGATCCACTGGACTAATTCCCTTCATAATTTTAAACACTTCAATCATGTCACCTCTTAATCTTCTTTTGCTTAAACTGTAAAGGCTCAGCTCTTTTAATCTTTCCTCATAATTCAACCCCTGTAGCCCTGGAATCAGCCTATTCGCTCTTCTCTGGACCTTTTCTAGCGCTGCTATGTCCTTTTTGTAGCCTGGAGACCAAAACTGCACACAGTACTCAAGATGAGGCCTCACCAGTGCATTGTAAAGGTTGAGCATAAGAGCTTAAGAGTTAAGAGCATAAACATACAACAACAACAACAACAACATTTATTTATATAGCACATATTCATACAAACAGTAGCTCAAAGTGCTTTACATAATAAAGAATAGAAAAATAAAAAACACAATATGAAAACAAAATAAATCAGCATTAATTAACATCGAATAAGAGTAAGGTCCAATGGCCTGGGGGGACAGAAAAAACAAAATAAAAACTCCAGACGGCTGGAGAAAAAAAAATAAAATCTGTAGGGATTCCAGACCATGAGACCGCCCAGTCCCCTCTGGGCATAAGGAACATAAGAACATAAGAGTTAAGTACCTTGAATGCCACACACACACACACACACGAGAGAGACACACACACACACACACACAGTCACAATGCTGTAGTGAACAGTATACGCTCGTAAGGATGCTGACTATATGAGTGAGGCATGCAGACTCAGACGGAGAATAGGAGAAAATTGCCAGAGAGAGAGAGAGAGAGAGAAAGACACACACACACACACGCGTGCGCACGCGCGCGAGAGAGAGAGAGAGAGAGACACACACACACGCGTGTGCAAGAGAGAAGCATCAGCTCAGTTGTGATCACATGACGCTCAGCAGACAAAGCGTATCCATACTACTCGCTGGTTTATCGAGTCAAAATTTATTAAAAATTTTAGCTCGTCTTGCAAAACACTTGTAAACCAAGTTACTCACAAATCAAGGTTCCACTGTGTATATATATATATACTAGCAAAATACCCGCGCTTCGCAGCGGCGAAGTACTGCATTAAAATTTTTATTCAGAAGAAAATTTAACCTTTTTAAAGTGAGGGAAAATATGGCAATAATTATTTGTTAAGGATCTCTTTGTATACCACTTTGTCAGTTCGGCCGTCCGGTTGTAATATGACCAAGCTGTGCGCTGAGCTTACTCTTGAGCATGTAACTTACAGTTGGCCATGTGAACAGTAATCTTGTTTCAAATCTCACAGCATGGATTGCTGCTGTCATAATTGATTTCAGTTTCATGGTTTGTTTCAATTACGACAGTATTTGCAGGACTTGTGTTGAAGTGACATTCGGCATCTGTCAAGCGTTGTAAGCACACAACCGGTTTCATCGATAACTTCACATCCAGCTTTTGAGAGTTTAAACATTTATAAACATCAAAGTGTCCACTACTGAAATTGTCACCTATGAACGTAAGATCTTCAAGAGGCATTGGCGGTTGTCGAAAGGTGTAAAATATTTGGCCATTTCGGTACACTTGAAAGCACCAACCGAACAATTCAGCGGCAGCCATCAACTCACATGCAGAACCATAGGTGAAGGGCTTAAGCATTTCACTCTTCTAGTGCTCCTGTGTAGTATAATTATCTCCTGTACC
>JANRMT010062798.1:18283241-18299231 GCA_026402145.1 Polypterus bichir lapradei
GTTATTTATGGGCCCATCTTCAAGAAATTTGGTACACGGGTTCCCAACGCTAACTGAATCCTACTTACGTACATATATACATCCATAGCCTGCAGCTCGGTCACCGTGTGAGGTGGCGTTGGGTCCCCCATCCCAACGCCTCCCACGTTGTTGGCTGCCTGCCTATATAAGACCGTCCATCGCTCCAGTCTCTACATTCCCTTCCTTGCTTCGCCACGGGATTCACGTCTCCCTACTGATAACTACAGCCTTTTTGTTTAATCCACGGCTTCTCCGCTGTTTTATTGTTTGTTTATTACAATTATAGTTATTGTATAGGTATTTTAGACTTACTTTACATTGATCAGGTACCCATTTCCTTTATCATTCCAACCCCCATTACCATGTCTATTGAGGTGATCACTATCGATCAAAGAACTGTCACTTACTGAATGGTTTCCATGCCTGGAGATGGCACCTACCTTTTCCATTCTCTTTGTTACATATTGCACGGCCATATCAGGCTCACTCTTGATATCCGGAGGAACATTGTGTCTTATGTATTGAATGACTGGGACAGGTTCAAGGTGTGGACTGATGACGATACAGGAGATAATTATACTACACAGGAGCACTATAAAAGTGAAATGCTTAAGCCCTTCACCTATGGTTCTGCATGTGAGTTGATGGCTGCCGCTGAATTGTTCGGTTGTCGCTTTCAAGTGTACCGAAATGGCCAAATATTTTACACCTTTCGACAACCGCCAATGTCTCTTAAACATCTTAGATTCACAGGTGACGATTTCAGTAGTGGACATTTTAATGTTTATGAGTGTTTAAACTCTCAAAAGCTGGATGTGATTTTATCGATGAAACCGGTTGTGTGCTTACAATGCTTGACAGATGCCGAATGTCACTTCAACACAACAAATCCTGCAAATACTGTCGTAATTGAAACAAACCATGAAACTCAAACTGATTATGACAGCAGCAATCCAAGCTGTGAGATTTGAGACAAGATTACTGTTCACATGGCCAACTGTAAGCTACATGCTCAAGAGTAAGCTCAGCGCACAGCTTGGTCATGTTACAACCGGAGGGCCGAACTGACAACATGGTATACAAAGAGATCCTTAACAAATAATTATTGGCATATTTTCCCTCAGTTTAAAAAGGTTAAATTTTCTTCTTAATAAAAATTTTAAGGCAGTACTTCGCCGCTGCGAAGCGCGGGTATTTTGCTATATGTATATATATATATGTATATGTGTATATATGTATATATATATATATGTGTATATATATATATATGTTTATATGTACGCTGCCAATGCGCGGCACAGGAAGGGTGCCCAGGCAGCGGTTCTGCCCCTGTGTTTTTCTCTATTGCAGGGATGCACCCTGGACGAGCAGTAGGACCCCCTTCATTGGGGACCTGCTCTCAGATGTCGGACCGCCTGTTGAGGGATCTCTCTGCTGGTGTGCGGGTGCCACCACGGCTGGAAGAGGCTGCAAGGGAGCGAGTGGCTCAGAACAAAGGGGCGCGGAGGCCTCGGAGGGGGTGCCGAACGAGGGGGCCCCGGGGTGCCGGTAAAAGGGGGGAGCGCAACCTGTGCAAGGCACAGGAGAGCACCGAGTGGAGGTGCTCAGGCCGCCTCTCCGCCCCTATCCCTGTTTGGAGAGCAGGGCCGGACCTCGGTGGTCCTGGAGTAGGACCCGTTTCGGGGGTGTGCTGCCCTCGCGGGACGTGTCGCTCTTCCTGAGTGGTCTTCGTTGGCTGTGGGGCACTGTCAGGGATGCCAGGGGCAACAACCCGGCCGGGACGCCATGAGAGACCGGATGTGGGTCTGCGCCCACCCTGGGTCACGTGGGGGCCGCCTTCCTGGTTGCTTTGGGGGCCACGGGTTAAGGGCATGGAAGCTCCACCCTGCAGGGGCCCGTGGTCACCGCCAGGAGGCGCCCCAATGCCTTGCGGACCTGTTCCCTCAGCCCTTCCGCCACACCAGGAAGTGCTGGTGGGAAGATTTAGAAGGGCACCCAGAGAGCTGCCGGGAGAACAGCCGGCACTTCCGCCACGCTGGGGCGTGGCCAACAAGGGAATGCTGGGAGCCACCTGGAGCTCGTCTGGGAGAGGATAAAAGGGGCCGTCTCCCTTCATTCAGAGCTAGAGTTGGGTGGAAGAAGGACGAGGCACAAGAGAGGTGTGGAGGCGGCCCGAGAAGAAGGCATTGTGAGGCCAGGACTGAGTGTTGGGGTGTTTTGTGCACGGAACTGGGTCTGAGTGACCATAATATTGTATATATTATTGTAAATAAACACGTGTGGTGGTGAGTAACAACGTGTCCGCCTGTCTGTGTCCGGGTCAAGTCCACAATATTTTCCGACAGGGCTGTATGTGTAACTAGTGTAATATATATATATATATATATATATATATATATATATTGTGAACGCTGGCCCCGGCACAGACAGACAGACAACATTTTCGCACCCAACACACTGTTTATTTACACTATTTACAACTGTCCAGATCACGTGCACTCACGAACCCCAGTGCCTTCCGCACCGATTTCCCCAATGTCCAGGGCCCACAGTCTCTGTGCCTTCCTGGCCGCCTCCCGTCCTCTCTCTCCAGTTCAGTCTGCTTCCTCCCGACTTCCACTCCCTGACTGGAGAGAGGCGGCCCCTTTTATGGGAACCCGGATGGGCTCCAGCTGCTTCCCGGCACTTAATGTTGGCCACACCCCTGTGTGGCGGAAGTGCCGGCTGCGCACCCGGAAGCCGTCCGTGTGTCCCCTGTCGTCTTCCCCCCGGCACTTCCTGGTGTGGCGGAAGTGCCGGGCTCCTGGGATAATTACGCACTGGGGCGCCGCCTGACGGTGGCCACGGGTCCCTACAGGGCTGGGCTTCCAAGCCCTGTACCCGAGGCCCCCTGCATGACCAGGACGGACGCCCCCACTCGGTCTGGAGGAGGCACACGCCCTCCTCCCGTCCTCCAAGGCGTCCCGACCGGGCTCCAGCCCCGGCCGAGGACCAGATGGGATAAACCGGCATCGGGGCGCCGCCTGGCGGTGACCACGGGCCCCTACAGGGTAGGGCTTCCATGCCCTCGACCCGTGGCCCCCAACAGAACCAGGACGGACGCCCCCTCGCGGTCTGGAGGAGGTACAAGCCCTCCTCACGTCCTCCTGGGCGTCCCGGCCGGGCTCCAGCCCCGGCCGGGGACCACAATATATATATATGGGTTGGTGTTGAGCATTAATGCCTCTTACAATACAATACGATACAATTTACTTTTAGCCCAAAATCACATAACAGGTGCCACAATGGACTTTAACAGGCCCTGTATGAATTAATTTCTCAGAATCCTGTTTATTTAGAAAGCACCTTAATTTCCAAACATTTTTAAGATGGAAGAAACATGATTTGGACAACTTTGTAATGTGTGCTTTAAATGACATGCTAGAGTCAAAGATAACACCTAGATTGCGGGCTGATTCAGTGAAATTAATGGTGATTCCAACTAAGTTAAATAAAATGACAAAATATTGTTGTGATCAGCGTCATTCCCTCCAGCAATTAACATCTCTGTTTTATCGGTGTTTAAAGACATGTAGTTCTCATCCATCCACTCCTTTAAATTACTAACAAAACTATTTAAAGACAACATTGGAGAAACTTCATTTGATCTAAAAGAAGGGTATAACTGGGTGTCATCTGGATATGAGTGAAAATTAACATGATGTTTCCTAATGAGAGATCCCAGTGGAAGCATCTAAAGTGAAAACAGTAAAAGTTCCAGTACTGAGCCCTGTTGGACAGCATATTGAACTTCTGTGTGTAACGATGGAGTACTGTCAGCACATTTCTGTATGTATTGGAATCGAGTTGGTAAATAAGAACTAAGCCAAGCGAGCACAGTGCCTGTAAGGCCAACATCATTTTCTAGCCTGTGCAGTAAAATAGAATGGTCAATGGTGTCAAATGCTGAGCTTAAGTCTAACAACATAATTAGAGTGGAGTTTCCTTCATCAGAGGATATCAGAATGCTATTTACAACACACGTTAGTGCCGTTTCTGTAGTATGACCAGTGCGGAAACCAGACTGGAATTTCTCAAATAAATTGTAATGCGTAAGGTGTGATTGAAGCTGATTGGCGACTACTTTTTCTAGTATTTTAGAGAGAAAGGGTAAATTCGAAATAGGTCTATAATTATTAAGTAAACGACTGACACTTTTAGTGCATCGGATACTGTGCCATGCAATATAATGAACTATTGATAATGTTAAGATTAGGCGCAGCAAAAACACCTATTGTATTTTGTATTAGTTTTGTTGGCACTGGATCTAGGGAACAAGTAGTAGGTTTAATTTTAGAAATTAAAGTTAAGACTTCCTGCTCAGTTACAGGATTAAAATTACTGAAGTGTTGAATTCAATGTGAGACAAGGTCTGCTAAGCTAGTATGTGGTTTGCACTGTGATACGGAGATCTGGGATCTTATATTTTTAATTTTCTCATTAAAGAAGTTCATAAAGTCTGTACTGCTAATATATCTTGGTATTTTGCACTGTAGATCTGAATTCCCATTTGTTAATTTAGCTACTGTTCTAAACGGTACCCGAGGATTTTTATTATTTCTATCTATTAATGTAGAATAGTGTTCTGAGCGAGCTTTAAAGAGAGGTTTTTTATATTATTTACACTCTCTGTCCATGCAATTTGAAAGACATGTAGCTTTGTTGTTCTCCATCTGCACTCCAGTTTTCGACACTCTAATTGAAGAGCTGTAGTGTTTTCATTAAACCAGGGAGAGTTTCTATGTGCTTTGATCACTTTTGTTTTAAGGGGAGCCACTGCGTCCAGAGAATCTCTAAAGGTCCCATTATAATGTACTGTTAGCTGATCTAAATTGTTTTCCACATTTATATTTGATGTTAACTGATCTAAATGGTTTTCCACAATTACACTCGACTTACTCAAAGTATCTATAAATTTTGATATAGAATTACAATCTAGATGTCTCACTGTTTTTGTTTTAATCTGTGATTGTATTGGTAAGGGCAAGACTAAATCAAATATAGTAATGTAATTAAGTAGAGATAGGAAAAAACTTCATTTAATGGAATAATATTTAAATTTTGAATTTCAATTTTATAAGTTATAATTAAATCTAATGTGTGGTTATGACCCCTCCACGAGCCGCCACCTTATTGTGGTGGAGGGGTTTGTGTGTCCCAATGATCCTAGGAGCTCTATTGTCGGGGGCTTTTTGCCCCTGGTAGGGTCACCCAAGGCAAACTGGTCCTAGGCAAGGGATGTGACAATGAGAGGTTCGGAAAACCTCCTATGATGCATACAAACCTTAGATAGCGTTTTCCCTTGCCCGGACATGGGTCACCAGGGCCACCCTCTGGAGCCAGGCCTGGAGGTCGGGCTCGATGGCGGGCACCTGGTGACCGGGCCTACATCCAGCCGAGCACAGCCCAAAGAGGCAATATGGGTCCCCCTTCCCATGGGCTCACCACCTGTAGGAGGAGCCAAGGAGGTTGGGTGCAGTGTGAGTCGGGTGGTGGCCGAAGGCAGGGACCTTGGTGGTCCGATCCTAGGCTACAGAAGCTGGCTTTTGGGATGTGGAGTGTCACCTCTCTGAAGGGGATGAAACCTGAGCTAATGTGCGAGGTTGAGAGGTTCCTACTAGATATACTCTGGCTCACCTCGACACACAGCGTGAACTCTGGAACCAGTCTCCTTGAGAGGGGCTGGACTCTCTACCATTCTGGAGTTGCCCCTGGGGAGAGGCGCTGAGCGGGTGTGGGCATACTTATTGCCCCCCAACTTGGAGCCTGTTCAGTGCACCTGCTGGGGACTCTCTCGTTCTGCTGGGAGACTTCAATGCTCATGTGGGCAATGACAGTGAGACCTGGAAGGGTGTGATTGGGAACCATGAACTATGGGTAGTGACTGAAAGAACGAGATTGCGAATACAAGTGGCTGAAATGAGTTTCCTCCTCAGGGTGTCTGGGTTTCACTTAAAGATAGGGTGAGAAGCTCGGTCATCCAGGAGGAGCTCAGAGTAGAGCCACTGCTCTTCCACATCAAGAGGAGTCAGATGAGGTGGCTCGGGCATCTGATCAGAATGCCTCCTGGATGCCTCCCTGGTGAGGTGTTCCGGGCACGTCTAACCAGGAGAAAGCCCCAGGGAAGCCCCAGGACACGCTGGAGGTACTATGTCTCTCGGCTGGCCTGGGAATGCCTCAGAATTTCCCCGGAAGAGCTAGTAGAAGTAGCCAGTGAGAGGGAAGTCTGGGCATCTCTGCTCAAGCCGCTGCCCCCGTGACCCAATCTCGGATAAAAGGAAGAGAATGGATGGATGGTGTGGTTATGATTATAAGTTGGACCTTTGACAATCTGACAAAATCTTACTGAATTTAACAAATAAGTAAAACATTTGCTAAAAGTGTCAATTTCCACATCAATGTGTACATTAAAATCCCCCATCGATACTACGTGATCATAATTTATAGCCAAATCAGATTAAAGGTTACTAAATTCATGAACAATGAATATGGCCATGGTGGTCTGTAGACTAGTACTATAATTGTGTTGGAATCTGTTTTAATATTTAAAATGAATGCCTCAAAGGATGTGAAGTCGCCTAAATTTTTAGAAGTGATTTGCATTTTGTTACAATGAATTATTCCAAGGCCTCCTCCTCAACCAGAATCTCTATATTTATGAAGGAACACGTATCCATCTGGTGACACCTCAGCTAGGGGAACAGTATCACATTTACTAAGCCAGGTTTCAGTGAGAAGATACAGATCAGATTTTGTACTTAATATAGTATCATTTACCAAAACAGCTTTACTGCCAGGAGAGTGAATGTTCAATAAGCAGTATTTAAAACTGCATGCTTCTTTCTGAACTGGTGATATATTTTTTATTTTAATTTGAATTAAGTTTCTATTACAGGTGCCCCTGGTGGAGGGTCTGGTTTTATCTCTTGGTCTAATTATACACCTTATTTTTTGGTTATCAAGTAATTTAAGGTCTGTATCATGACTAAATTTACTGGATGCACCACAACAGGGATTTTGGGTAACAGCTTCAGGATAGTAACAGATGGGATAAACAACAGCCTGTGATTTAAGATGTCAAGACTGCGGCCTGGATGGTGCTCTAATTAGTCAGCCAGGCAGTTTTGCTGCCATATTTTGGGATAATACATAAGATCTCCTCCAGTTAGGATGAAGACCATCTCTTTTGAAAAATCCAGGCCTTTCCCAAAAATCATCCCAATTGTTCACAAGGCTATGCTTTTATTTGCACACCAGGTTTCTAGCCAGCAGTGAAGGGAATGCAGTCTGCTATAAATCACATCCCCTCTATAGAATGTTGGTAAGGGGACAGATACAACTAAATTCCGACAATGCCAGTTTATATTTTTCGTGAATGAGCTCTTGGAATCCTATAAATTTCACATTATTTAGAACAGGGCTGGGCATCATCGGTTCTGGAGGGCCGCAGTGGCTGCAAGTTTTTGTTCCAAATCCAGTTGCTTAATTTGAAACCAATACTGGCCAGTCTAAGACCTATTTCATTTTATGGCTTGTTAGTCTGCTATGTTCGGTTCTTCTATTGCAGATTTTTTTTCTATTCCAAAAATATCATCCAAATGATTTGAAGCCTAAAATGAAACATTTTCAGTCTGTCACATTTTTCTCTTAAATGTTTTATTAAACCAGATAGTGCCTGATGAATCCACACAGGTATACTTTAAATGGAAACAAGTTTAATGGAGAACTGATGGCTCCTTTGTCATTTGCATCTTATTGCTAATCAAGACCCACTAAAAACAGAGAATGCAGCTGATTAAGACTGAAATAAGCAATTAAGGGTGGGCAACCTTAACAAGCATCACCACTAAAATGAAGTAGTTACTTGAGCAATAAGTGCTTCATCAGCGATAACTGACTTCTCATTAAGAAACTAGGTTGGAACAAAAACCTGCAACTGCTGTGGCCCTCCAGGACCGATGGTCTCCCTCTTCTGAATTAGCGATATTAATGCTTTGTCTGTCTATTTCTTTATGATCTTCTTCTTCTGAATTATCTTCCTTTTTCATTTTTACCTGTTTAGCAAGACACATGTTTTTTTTTTTTGTCAAGAGAAAGTGTTTTGTTTTTGTTGCTTTTGGTACCTGCTTGTCGGTTTTAACATCATGATGTCTGTCTTGACCACCATCCATTAATTCAAGTTTTGTTTGAATCTGCACTTCCATGCATGAAGAGGAAGAAAGATGTTATTTGGATGAAGAACAAAATGTTTCAGTTGTCTTTATTTTGTCTTATTGAGGTTTGTTTTTGTTGCTGTTCTTGTAACTGTTGTTCTGTTTAACTTATTAACTAGCTGTGTAAGCCTGTGCTATAAAAAGCCATGGATTCTGGCACTTCAATCAATCGCATTGGTTATACTTTTGGGAGTATTTGCAGAGAAGCCTGTAAGTATTTGTTAACATTAAATTTTATATGAACCCATGTGAAAATGTGTCTGGAGTTTGGGTTGCTGCAGCACTCCCTTCTGGTCACAGTGTAAAAATGACTTTTTTTTACTTTTAATGACTTTTAAAAAATTCCTTAAAAACTTCCCAGAGACAAAGTGGACACATAGCTGAATGTTGGAGTAAATAGAACTTTTTATATCTCTGCAGAAGTAGAGGGGCCAAAATTGGGCAGCTTGTTTCACCAGTGAGTTTGTTATCAGTTATAACTGCTCCGAAAAACTGCAGTCGCTGAAATTTGATTGGCCTACCTGAGACTTTACAATTTATCTTTGATGGTGGTTATTTCTCTTTCTTTATGTGTGTGTGTGTGCAGACAGAGCTTCAAAGTGTAGCACACTTTTGCAATTGCTTTGCCAATATGTGTGGTATTTCCAATATTTTGAAAAAAAAACTGCCCTTAAAAAAATAACAAAAGTAACAACAGGAAATGTCCATGATTTGCACTGATGACAGTGCAAAGTCACAATGTGTTAAATTTGAACATGTCACATTTTAGAGGACTGGTCAGATGTTTTAAATCCTCGGATAGAGGACGATAACATTCATGCAGACACTTCTCTGGGCAGGCCAGAATGTCCAATAAGGGTCACATTACACTTCTCTGGGCAAATCGGTTTGGCAGACCAGTTGTGCTTTTATGTCAATTTCAGGAAGGAGCCCAACATTTTCAACATTTTGTTGGCCGTTTCTGCATTTTAAATATTACAGCTGAGATCATCATTTCTGACAGAACATTGACGAACTTTGATCCTGTGATGGGATGCTCTGCTGCGGCCTCAGAGCGTTAATCCTTCTAGTTAACCCTTTACTGTAACTTGCAGGAATATGCTATGTACTGTAATAGGTATGTGAACTCACACAGTGTAGAGGCTCACAAAACACAAAACACAGTGACCTTTGTCATAAATAAATGTTGATATATGTGTGAAACCATTGCTTTGTGTACTTTTCAGAAAACTGAGTTTTTTGGAAAAAATATTCAGCCTTGGGACAAAACAGAAAAAAAATAATAATTAGCCCTCAAAGAGTTTGTCTGTAAAAAGTTAAATTCCCCCCTTGGGACAAATAAAGTTCTGTCCGTCTATCAACATTAACAGTTGCCATTGCTTCAGGTTGTTTGCTTATGAAGTTGTATTGATTTTTTTTCTATTTCAATTATCAATAAAATATGTAACTTTACTTGGGGTGTCTACACTTTTGCTTTTTTTTATTTTTCATCTTTGAACTGGTTGAAGGAAAAGCCGAGGTTTGGGCTGTGCTGTGGGAAAACATTCTAATGGACATGGAAAGTAAAGATAATGTTTAGCATTCATGTGAAATTAAAGAAAATAAAATAACTTGATGTGTTTTTGAGCCAATGTTGCCCTGCTGTGCAAAATCCAATTGTGCCACTGTTGCTTGCCCTCAGAGGGCCAATATGTTTGCCCACTCTGGGCCTACTCTGGCCCAATTTCAGTTTCTTTGCTGAGGTAACAGCTCAGTGGACATTAAATTAAAGTCAGAAGGGTCAGCAGTGAGGCCCCCCAAGACTTTTCTCTTAAGTCTCAATAATGAATAAATGGATAATTATCAGAATGCTGTGCTGTGCAGTAAAATCACATAGGTTTATCTAATTTAAAATTAGAGCTGTTTCTTGCTATATGTGGACTACGGAGATTCATAGGGCCCATGTGGCCACTAGGGGCCCCCCAAGCTGCAAGTTCACCCTCAGTATATTTGGGAGGTATTAACATTACCTGTCTGTTTGTAGCCAGCTAAGTCCCATCATGTGTTTAATGAAGTACTTATCTCTCTATTATAAAAAAAAATCCTGTGGCGAGACATGATCTTTTGAAGAGAGACAGAAAGACACTTTCACATCCCGTGAGAGGGTCAAGTCACAACATACTTACAACATTTGAAAGCAAGTCCCGTGATACACATGCAGAGCAGGTTAGAGTTAATGGAAGTAGGAAAATTTGAAAGTCTCAAAAAAATGAGTGTAAAGATCACATTAGCCCAAACAATCTGAAAATATTATTCAGTGAAATAACAGAACAGTGAAAAGAGATTAAATATTCAGGTGCTGTACAGGCTTTTAAACGTTTGAAGCGCCACACAAAATTCAGATCATGTGGCACGCAGCAGCAGCAGCAAGCCAGCAGCTGATCGAACAAAGAGGAGGTAAAAAAAAACAACTGTTACTTGTTTCCCAATGTATGATCGCTTAAGAGGGGTTTCAGAGGAGCGGCCGTGTCTCCTTGGGGTGCGCTCAGCCCCGCTTTTCACAACTGCATGTAACGCTTGTGGGGGGGGGGGGGAGGTTTGTGAGCAAAGCGAGCAGAGGGCAAAGCTCCCTAGTATGCTTAAAAATTAAAAGTAGGATATAAACAAAACTAAGCTGTAATGATAGGGTAGCTTTGGCTTAGGTTTGTGGAGAAATCAACACCAAAATCAATGATTATCACCAGGATGTCATGTCACGCAATGAGTGAGGTCTACCGACAGGTGTGATGAGATGACTCCCTGACAGCCGCACATCACATCAGAAGGAAAATAACTGTAGCCAAAGCCACAATGATACCTAAGATGGAGTCAGAAAGGGCTTAACCCTCTGGTACTGAAAAACATAAAAAGAAGAAACTTGAAGAAGAAAAATGTGCACAGAATTTAAGTAAGTAATTTGTTAACAATGTTGTAATGGATCCGAGATGACAAGTAACAAAGTAAAACAACTTCATTACTGTTGTTAAGTAGAACTTTCATGTAGGTTATCTGTATCTTTACTTGAGTATTTTATTTGTTTGAGACTTTTTACTTGGGCGGCATGATGGTGCAGTGGGGAGCACTGCTGCTTCGCAGTAAGGAGACCTGGGTTCGCTTCTCTGGTCCTCCCTGTTTGGAGTTTGCATGTTCTCCCTGTGTTTCCGTGGGTTTCCTCCGAGTACTCCGGTTTCCTCCCCAGTCCAAACACATGCAGATTAGGTGCATTGGCGATCCTAAATTGTCCCTGCTGTGTGTGTGTGTGCCCTGCGCTGGGCTGGGCTGGCACCCTGCCTGGGGTTTGTTTCCTGCCTGTGTTGGCTGGGATTGGCTCAAGCAGACCCCTGTGACCTGTAGTTAGGATATGGTGGGTTGGATAATGAATGGATGGATGGATGGATGGACTTTTTACTTTAACTCACTACATTTCAAAGGAAAAAAATCTGTGCTTCCTACAATAAAAAATATCCATAACTTACTGTCTTGCATTCGAAAAACAGGGAAAACTTTGTCAGATAGTTTTATTAAATTATTTACATATATATGTGAAATTGTCTTGCAGTGGGTTGGCACCCTGCCCAGGATTGGTTCCTGCCTTGTGCCCTGTGTTGGCTGGGATTGGCTCCAGCAGACCCCCGTGACCTTGTGTTCGATTTCAGTGGGTTGGAAAATGGATGGATGGATGTGAAATTGAGAGACTATCCCATTATGTATTTATTTGCGCATTTTACATTGTTGATTTCTTTGTATGCAAAACATTACGTGCGTGGGAGCGAAGCAAAGGGAACAGCACAGGCAGTGATGATGTTGTCAAACCAAAGTCAAGCAACGCTGGCCTTGTTAATGAGATGGAAGATGCAAGGAGGTCAGAAAATATGCCTCATAAAAGAGGTTGGCACAAAAACGAGCCTTGGGGGATGCGTTGCCTTTTGTGCCAGCCATAAAAACACAAGGTGATAGCATTCAAAATTCACTGTCCGATCTTAAAAAGACATAGAGATAAGCATGCTCGCTCATATGAACTTTGGTTTGACTTGCCCCTTGGATATATTGATTACTAAAACGATAACTAAAAATCAATCAAAATAAACTATTATTATTTGAGAAATATGATTTTTCTGTGATGTTATTGGGATAGGCTACTAAGTTAATCTGATTTTTATGTACGTTGAGACAGACTGTGATCACAGTTATATGTGGTCCTTTCAGACTACAACATAAGTGTTCCTCTCCTTGAGGTTTTGCTTTTATTATTTGCACATTAAAATCGATACTCGTTTATTATATTTTTTTATATGCCAATTTTGTTTTCTTCTCATTTTCAGGATGCTGGTTAAATTTTTATTCTAAGCCATTGTTGAATTTATTTTACTGTTCCTCTGGGCAATGGCCTAGTTTATTTTTTATTGTTTAAGGTGGGAAGGGAGAAAATTGTATGTTTTTATGTTTCATGTTAAATTTAAAATAAACATTTTTGAGAACATGCTGTATTTGGTGATTTTATGGATATAGAAGGGCCTCATTGTTTACCTTCTGTTGTAATTTTCTGGAAGGTTTAAATCGCTTGGGTCAAGTTGAGATCATTAATTTGAATTTTAGATTTACAAATCTAGACTGTCTTCTTCTTAAAGCGTAACAGATTGATGCATCACTGCATCTTAAAAGGTTTGAACTCCCCCCACCCCAGCCCCCCATTGTAGAAACTTGTATAGGGGCCCCAAAAAGCTAGAAATAGCCCTGTTTAGAATAAACGGGGAGCAGTCACTGCCAGTAAATCCGGCAAACAAAGAGACAAAAATCCCAAAAGATTAAGGTGACGGACACCCCACACTCTCAGGTCTGAAATGGGAAACATCCCAGGCTGGCCACCCGTGGAAGTGAAAACCTTTACTTCTCTTTTTCCCTATAGTTTAATCCAGATCCTGATCACTTTAAAATAGCATGCAGGGCAAGCTCATTGACGTTACGAATATATTTTGTAGGATATTTGGTTACCGAAAGGTGTGATGAGCAGGTGCTAGTAGAGCGAATGACTCAAGATGCCCGTGATTGGGGAGCTCAGTTTTTGAGTCTCTGAGGCCAAATACGTTTTCAGTTGTTAGATGTAATGAATGCCATTACAATGACAGATGTGACTTTAAATTGATGGGCTGCCGCTGATGACAGTCCTGTTCAATTCACGATCCTCATGGTGTGTGACAGTTTTTACAAACTATAGCACCTTTTCACTGATTAAAGATGCCTGAGTGTATCTGGGTGCTGATTTTATTAAAGAGTTCATTTTTTGAAAATTCCAGAACCTTCCCTTTAAATGGATTGCCTTTGTGCTGGCATCAATTACTTTCAATTCTGCTTTTGTTTTGGTCTTTGATGTAAACTTTGGCATTGATGTCACCCTGGTGGGAAGCATGCAGGGTGAGTAAGTTGTACTGATAACACATCTGGTGCATCTCCAAATACAAGAAATATCCGAAACTCAGGCTGTGCTTGAACCAGTTGAGATAAAGTGTGGCAAAGTGGTAAAGGCATGGATTGTAAAGCATAAAGCTGCCAAGCAGTTCCATAGCCAGGCACGAGCAGGTCCCTCATTATTTCATTAACTGTTAAGCAGGTAGAAGGTCTGCAGTTGATTCCAAGTGTGAAATTTGCATTTGGAAGCTGTCATTGTTGAACTATCAATATGTGGTCCACAGAGCTGTCCATAGAAGTAAAAACAGGCCATCATTAGGCATAGAAAACAAAACAAACCCATCAGAGGTAGAGCAGAAACAGCAGAAGTGGGCAACTCAACCATTTGGTACATTCTTAGAAAGAAGGAGTGCTTTTATGTTGAATGATTATGGATTATTCAGGAGCTGGAAAAACATCTGCCTGCCAGCCACTGGGCACAGCCCAAGGAAAAGCAACTACTGAGGTGTGTAACTAATTTGTCTGTGTTACTTTGGACAACACTTTAACTGGCATTGTAAAATGTACTGGCTGTAACACCATTTTAAAGTGGAAATAGAAAGATAGAGGGCACAGGCTAAGAGGGGTGTTGAGAGCCAATGTCTTCAGAGTTTTAATATGTCACTATGCTCTGTGCAAATATATCTTATAAATATTCCTTTTTCTATTCACATGCACAGTTGACACAGAGCCAGATTTAGCACAGGGGTTCACCACATAAGAACTGCTAGGCAAGCATTATAAGACAAGACAGACAGACACAACTGGGAGACGGGCAGTCAGACTGATGACTATTGTATACTATTTCTGTATGTCAAACTCAGCATGAAATTGTATCCTTTTTTGCCTTGTTTAGAGTTGCATGATTCACCTAAGTGGGGGCCTGCACATGAAGAAAGAGTATAAAGCCTTGGAACATTGCCCGGCACACCTTTGACGCCGATGGACGGATGGGAGATAACGTCATTCGAACTTGAAAATCCTTCCAATGCAGCGGTGAAAATGGCAGACTCTACACATCTGGCCCCCACTCCCGAACTTGGTTCTTGCCATTGGCTTCCTTCTTCTGTTATGCTGTGTAAACCGTCATTAAAGAAAGCTGTTATTTCTCCTATTTGATTTCTTACCTCCGTATCACTAAGGAAAAGGTATCGCCTTTATGTAATATATCATTATAGATTTGGGTTATGTAACACAATTACAAATGAACTCATTCCAACAAGGGAGCTAATGCCCCCATTGGATACAAAAAGGGGCAGGATGGTTTAAACACAGACCCCTAAGAGTCATTGGCCCATTTAATTTTAACTCCCTCTCATCCGGCCTTCAGGCTAAGGTACATCACAATTGCTGTATGGCAACACCTACATGTCATGGCAGGAACAAAAACTTGGACTGTCAGGAAAATGAAAACTGGACAGTCAAGGCAAAACCTCCGCACATGTGGTCACCTCTGAGAAGGTGACTTCTGAGTGCTGTGCTGTCCATGTGAGCCTGAAAAAAGTGAAACATTCAAAGTAAACCCAACTAGTATATGTAACAAGGAGGTCTTTTAACACTGAAGAACAATGACACTTGTGCATTCAAACTCTTTGGAGTGGCCTCACTCAGTTTAGCACTATTACACGTGTAGCTGCTTTCAAGTAAAGGCTAATGTGCAAGTAAAAAACAAGTAATGTTGCACTGTTGAACCAAATATTTTGAAATGAATAGTGATTTTTTTTCTTTATTTCTTTAAATCAAATGCTGATCTTTGATTGCATATTCCCCTGGAATTTTAGTGTTTTGATTTTAACTCCAGTTTGTTCCCACAGTCTAAATGCAGACCTGCTGTTTACTTCAGGTGAAATGTGTGTATGTGTGAGAGTGACAGTGGACTCTCCTGGACTGACATCCAGATGAAAATGGCACTCTTATCTTAAAAAGTGGCAAAGGCTTAAGAGTAGGTAGACTGATTTATTTTAATTTTTTAGAATTTTAACAAAAGAACCCTGAGAATCAGAGGAAGATCTTTAAAAGATAAATGATTTTGAGTCACAGTGCCCTTTATGTATTCTTAGTTGGCGGGGCACTCCTGTAAAGTCAATCGTCTAATGTGACATTCCCAGTGACTTAGACACACTGGTCTGAAACTAGCTAAGATTAATCAAACCAGTTTGCAAATGAACCAATTAATGCTCATCTGGAAGTACAAAGCATAAATACAGTAGATAGATAGATAGATAGATAGATAGATAGATAGATAGATAGATAG
>JANRMT010062798.1:18299917-18331721 GCA_026402145.1 Polypterus bichir lapradei
ATAGATAGATAGATAGATAGATAGATAGATAGATAGATAGATAGATAGATAGATGCTTATTTGTTTTATTTTATTTGGAAGTTAGATTTTTTTTACAGAAGCTCTTTAAATAAATAAATAAATACATTAATAGGTAGATAAACTATATTTACATGCACACACACACACCAGAATGAGTATAAAGGAAGAAACCTTTAAAAAGAAAGAAAAGAGAACTTTAGACTTGGCGGTCCTGGTCCCAGTGAGGCATTATACAGACGTATTGGTGTTGTTATGAAGGAACCCCAGTGGCGTTTCTTGACACACTTCTGCTGAATAATTGTCTAGAAGCCCTCGTTGTTGGTGAGTCACAGAGAGAGGACGTGCAACAGTGTTCATAATAGCATTCAGTTTCGTTTTAATTCTCGTCTCCTCTATGACCTCGGGGGGTTCAGAGTGTGACCCATAAATGAGCCTGCCCTTTTAATCTGTTTATTTATTCAGTGGGCCTCCCTAGAAATGATGTCACCAGCCCAGCACACGACCCTGGCCATCACAGAGTTATAGAAGATGTGAAGGATGTCACTTTCCACAATAAAGGAAAGCAGTCACCTAAAGAAGAAGAGCCTGCTCTGCCCTTTCTTATATAGTTCTATGTTTTGAGACCTGTCATTAATGTGGACCCCCAAGTAATTTTAGGAGTAGACCACCTCTCATCCACTCATTGAGTAGTGACTGGATATGGAGGCTCTTTGGTGCGGCAAAAGTCAATAACCAGTTTCTTGATTTTGTTGATGTTAAGATGAAGACAACTCTCTTTGCACCAAGAAACAAAGTTCTCCACCTGACTTCTCTCCTTGGTCTCATCCCCTTAATCAATACACCATATTGGTGCAGAATCATCTGAGAATATCGGCAAGTGACATGACCTGCTGTTATATTTATAGTTAGAGGTGTACAGAGTGAAGAGAAAAGCAGATGGGCCTGTTTAATCCTTTATTCGCCTTTTACAATTTCTTTTATTAGGAATTTGTTATGTTTCATATACCCCAACTTACTCTCCAGAGACTTTTTGGGGTCAGAGTGCAGGGTGAAACTATTTGTACAGCACCCCTGTAGCAATTGCAGATTAAGGGCCTTGCTCTGGTGCCCAACGGATTAACATTCCTTTTGTCACTGCCAGGATTGGAACTGGTAAGCTTCAAGTTACCTACCCAGATCTTTTAGCCAGAGAGCCACCACTCTGTGGTGTAGGTAGTGTAGTTCAGTGGATAAGGCTTTGGACTTCAGTCCTGAGGCTGTGAGTTCAAGTCCAGCTACTGACACTTTGTGGCCATGAACAAGTCACTTGGACTGCATGTGCTCCAGTTGGAAAAGCAAAAAAAAGAAATATAGCTACTTCTATCAAAAATGTAAGTTCCCTCGGATAAAGGCATCAGCCAAATAAGTAAAGGTAAATGCTCCAGTGTTGCTCACAAAGTCCTTGAGTCTCAGAAGCTGTGGTCTGCCTGACAGATAGTCCATCATCCAGAATGACACAGGCTCACCCACCCGCCAGTATCTGACTTTACCCCTTAACAGGGATGACTGGAGAAATCAAAAAGAGAATCATTACAGTGCTGCCAGCTTTGTCCAGTGGATGTCCAAATATCGTCTCATCGGTCTGAATATGGGTCATTCTGCATGTCTTACTGATCTGTAAATGTACACACCGAATTGAAATCAATTAAAAAGAGAAAATACACAAGGACTGAAATGCACCATCCCCACTTTGACTTATGTCAGTGATATTCTATCATGCAGAGGACACTTTGAGCAACAATATGGACAATGTTCTACTGCCTTGATAAAGTTCCTTCCTGAGTATGCTCACATCTATCGAAACATTCACTTTCAAAATGACACAATAAAGGTAGAAAGACATCAATAGTACAGCACATTCCAGAGTGCACCAAACGTTTTCAAAGAATTGTACAAATTTTAGGCCTAAAGGTCATTGTAGTGCAATGCAGGCCTAGGAGGGGATGTTGTTGAGCCATAGAACTGAAGATAGGCTTCCATTTTGGAAGCCAGCTATAGAGGCCTAGGAAAGGTTGTGCTGTGCTTATTGTGGCTGATCACTGGGGTGTTAATGCCTTAAAGTTTCACTGTGCTTACCCAATGATGAAATAAATAAATAAGTATCCAACAAGATTGTGTAAGCAGCATTATACAGTAGTGTTAAGCCACTGGAAAGTTCCCTAAAATCACTAAAATTGATTAAATAATTTCACCCATTAAAACACCTGTCAAAAGGCCAAAGAGGTAAGGCTGTGCCAACCCCAAGACTCAGTGACACTGAGGACTTTGATTATGTCACTGATAAATGACACAGATGACCAAAAGACACAAATCATGTGTGGAATTTTACAAGCTAGACAGTAGATGGTAACTCATAAGTTTAAATAAACGAATATGTAAATGACGCAAAGAAAACATTTTTGTAAGCAAATTAGTAAAATGTCACATTCAAGGCCATTAACCTTAAAGTTGCTCCATGGGCTCTTGCTTGACAATGGCTGACCTTGTGCTCTAAATATCCAAAGGTCATACGAAAAGACAATTTCCTCTTGGGGATTAATAAAGTGTACCGAATACCAAATTTTGTGAGATAATGTGTATTTTAAATTTCACTTTGTGTACAGTATGTCAGTGGACAAGTCAGAGATTCGGCCTGGTTCTTCTGCTCTTTCATGAAACTGAGTTAGGTCCAAAAAAAAGTAATAATGAGAGGAAACATCTCAATAATATCACAAAGTTAGAGAGTGTTTTATTTTTTCTGCTTACATCAATTTGCATAACATAAATTAAAATCTCTGTAAGATCTCTACTTTTAATAAGAAATTAATGATGCAAATGGATAAAAATTAGGACATGGTGAATCAGCTTTTGGGTATTGTGCCATTCGACGGATGTGCTCTCATATGTGAACTTTGCCTGAATGTCATCCATGTCCTGTGTGTCACGAGTTACGCGCTTTCTTTATTCTCATACTTGTGGCCTGTCATTTTCTTCTCCACAGTCTTCTTTTTGTACTGTTGATAGATGGTGGTGTCACCATGCTGCAGCTCCTGAAATGACCACAAAATGTGACTTTAGTTTGTTATCAGTCCCAGAGGTCCCTGTCTACCATGATGGACATACCTCATAATCACCGTCAATTCTCTGCTTAGTCTTGACTTCCTAAAAGAATAACAGAGCATTTCTAAATAAGAGAAGGTGACAGCCACCCTGAGTGAAGAGAAGACTGGACAGGTGAGGGACCATCAGATGATGTTAACTTACACTTGAGGTGTGATTTAGCTGTGACAGAGCAGCACTGTCCTCTGTATTGTTAGGACTGCTGTGTTCAGTAGTATGACTCACTGCATTAGAGAAACATGAAAAGAAGATAATTAACAAACATTCCAGTCGTTCCAATGACACTCTGCCTCTGCAGGACTGTTCAAAATTACACAACTGTTAAACTGAATCCTGGCAAGGGCTGCTCTGATGGTCTGCTTCAGTGATTCAGTGAAAATCAATCACCGGTTCCATGGTTTTGCTGATGTTAAGTTGCAGACTATTCTCAAAAGTTCTTCCTCTGTCACCTCTCCTCTGTCTCTTCCCCTTTATCAATACACCTCGTAAGTGCAGAATCATCTGAGAATTTCTGCAGGTGACATGACCTGCTGTTATAATTGTAGTCCAAGGTGTACAGAATGAAGAGAAAAGGTGACAGGCCTGTTCCTTTGTCAGGAATCCTTTTGCTACAATAACAGAATAACAGCCATCATTCTTCATTCAAGCAGAGACTCATATGAGTAAAACAGAGCATTCGAAAGGCTTACTGACTTAAGCAGTGGTGAACTGAGAAGGATGGCAAGATGAATGCATCTCTTGGAAAAGCAGTGAAAGTTTTCCTTCTCTTTTAGAGCTGGAGGATCTCAAACTCTTTCCTGAAGGCCTCTCTGAACAATTCTGAAGTGTTCTGTATTGCTGGAGGAACTTATAGGCTTTTGCAAAGTCACCTGGAGCACCGGCTTAGCTTTGTTTCTTTTGTTCTTGCAACCAACAAGAGCAATAAGTGCAAAGTCTCGACCACAAATGGTAGCTAGCAGTATTAGCTGCTTTTCTAGCCAACATGTAACTAGTTGCTGCACCCACAGAAACAGTCAACTCTTTTGTTACAATGAACTCATTTCTTTATTTCAGTTTTTGTCCTTTTACTATTTTTTCTATTTTAAACACCCAAGCTTGTATCTGCTGGCTCTGCATTTACATCCTTCCATCACTCTTTGTCTCTCTCTCTCCTCTCCTCACTCAGCAAACCCTCCCCCATCCCCTCACACCCACCAATCAGATTGCAGTCACAAGAGACAGACTTTCACTCAGCCAATCACACACAATAGTACAGACAAATTAGATTGAGCTCAAAATGCATCAAAAAATAGAAGCAATTTGAAACCCACCAGTGCTACATGTACTCCATTATTCTCTCTATGTCTTGTTTATTTGCTAATTATTGTTTTTCTTTTTTTTAAGTCTTCAGTTTGTGTCCTTAGGAGGCAAATCCTGTTAATTTCCTTAAACTTGCATGCAACTGGATCAATGCAGCCTGCACATGACACACCAGAAAAGGGAAAACTTTTGTCTGTCTTGAAACTGCTTTATTTAGTGCACCATTAGTCTTAACTTAACTGTTTTTTTTTTGCCTATACCTTGATGAAATCAGTCAGTCAGTCTGTCATTCTCCAACCCGCTATATCCTAACACAGGGTCATGAGGGTCTTCTGGAGCCAATCCCAGCCAACACAAGGCGCAAAGCAGGAACAAATCCCTTGGCAGGGCGCCTGCTCACCACAGGGCACACACACACATGCGCACACACACCTACACACCAAGCACACACTAGGGACAATTTAAGATTGCCAATGCACCTAACCTGCATGTTTTTGGAATGTGGGAGGAAACCGGAGGACCCAAAGGAAACCCAAGCAGACATGGGGAGAACATGTAAACTTCACGCAGGGAGGACCCGGGAAGTGAATCCAGGTCTTCTTACTGTGAGGTAGCAGCACTACCTCTGCGCCACCATGCCACACCCTTGATGAAACGAATTTACAAAAATGATTCTGGAAAGCTCATTGTTATTATTACTTGCCTGATGCCTTTATCCAAAGTGACTTAAAACATCTGAGATACAGTTGATTTCATTTCTCTTGTTTTTCCAATTGGAGTACAAGCAGGTGAAGTTACTTGCTCAGGTTCACACAGTGACAGTGGCAGGATTTGAACACAAAACCTGAGGGCTTGAATTCCAAAGCCTTAACCACTACGTCTTAGTGTTTGTCATTGTTACTTTCTAATTACATGTTACTTGTTTAAAGACTTGGCTCCGTCTGTCAGATTCATATGAGGACTCTTCTGATGTCTTAATTTTATTGCATTTGTTATAAAAACAAGACTATCTACACCTTTCCTCCCAAGATTTGCACAAGTTTGTTCAATTGGTATTATTTTATTAGCTGTTTCCCTAATTCCACTGGCCATTACATTTGCAAAGATCTAATATTTTTGGTATATATTGGGTGGCACACAAAAAAACGAACCATCTCCTACTCCAATGATGACGTACGTCTCTTAGCCCGTACATGAAACAAAAGATATGCAATACAGAAATCCAATTGCAATTGTTTGAAGGAGCCACGTGCAATAAAATACAGGTTTTTCCTTGTTGTCATCCTTCAGTTCTTGGACACAAGTCATTCTGTACGGATTCATTTGTAGTCAGTGCAGCACACGTTGACAAGACCTGCGCAAAACATTCGCTTCATGTGCCAATTTATGTGTCGATTTTCTAAGGCTTCTGGCCATCCTATCCTGAATATCTGCTATGACCACAGGTGTACAAACGGATGGGGCCCGATTCTTTTTGCAGTTTGCAACTGACCCAATCTTACGCCACTTCTTCACCAACTCATGAATACTGCTCTTTGCTGGTAGGTTTACGACAGTAAACTTCTGTGCGAAAATGTCCTGTGTTTCATTAAAAGAACCGGTAGACACATACGCCTCCACTATTCCAATCCTCTTTTGCAGAGAATACATCTTCCGGATCTCTTTCACGAACGACTGTACCCACTGGCTCACAGCTTCCTTACTAATACAGAGTTCGGGCTGCTAACCGCGACAACGAGGCTCCACAATCGCGATGGCACCCACCTGTATAACAGCTCGAGCCAGCCGGTCGGAGATGGTTCTGTTTTTCTTACACCACCCTTTAATATTGTCATCAGCCTCCAGCTGAGAAAATTGTTCTTCTCTTTTTTCAAGGTTATAATGCATAATTTCATTTCAGGATTTCTGTAAATATTCTAAAAGTGTCCTTTTTTTATTTTTCCTCAAACATGTTATCAAGTGTAAGAGAATATTGTAGACCATGGCAGCAGCTTGTGTACATCACAACACCCTGCGTCTTCCCACTTTTTGTGAATTAGTAGCATTAAAGTTACTATTTTTGCTTATTTTTCACTGATACAACTGTGTGAATACGTCATATAGCCAACTAGAACTTTTGAACATTGACTCCCTTTGCAAAAATGCAGTACTGAACAACGTTCAACTGTCTCCGGAGATAGCCAAGATAATGCAATCTAGCAATTCAGCTCACCTGGCATGAAGAGCTCTGTAACAGCGAAGGGATCACAAACAAAGGAGAGGAAAGCTTGGAGGTATTTGGTTGAGGCTTCAGCAAACCTACCATCTACCTATGCCAAGCATTTTTCTCACCAAAGTTTGGTCTTTAGTGAACAAGCTAGATGAACTACAACTCCGGATCACCTCACACTCACGTATTATGGACGGCAACATCATGATTTTCACAGAAACATGGTTAAATGACTGTATTCCAGACATCTCTATTGAGCTGGAGTGGTGCACCGTCTTCAGAGCTGACAGAACAATAGATAGCACCGATACGATCAAATGCAGAGGTCTGTGCATTTCTGTGAATAATAGTCTGTTGTAACGGAAAGTCATTGCTCTGCTGATCTGGAACACCTGATGATTAAGTGTAGAATTTTTTACTTGCCCCAGGAATTCACATCTATTATTATCACTGCCATGTATGTACCACTGGATGCCAATGCTAAGCTTGCAATGAAAGAACCAAATGCTGCCGTTAACAGACAACCAATTTCAATAATTGCAACTTTAGAATTGTATTTCCCAAGTTTCATCAAAATGTCTACTGCACTACTTGAGGAGATAGAATCTTAGACCACGTATATACAAACATTGCTGAAGCCTACAAGGATTTTCCACTCCCCCATCTTGTACAATCAGATCATCTCTCCCTGCTCCTGCTCCCTAAAAACACACCACTTGTCAGATGCACGAGACCTTCAGTGGGGACGATGAAGTTTCAGCACACAGACTGGAGTTTGTTTTTCCACCAATGCCACTTGTGACTCTGAAGTGAACATTGAAAAGTGCACCTTCTTTGTTCTAGATTACATCAATGCAAGCATTAATGAAATCACAATGCACAAACAGATTAAGGCATTCCCTAACCAGAAGCTTTGGATGACTAGAGAGTTTAGACTCCTGGTGAAAGCTTGTGACACCACTTTCAGATATGGTGACGCTGAGAGCTACAGCACATCTAGTGCTAACCTGAAAAAAGACATCAGAAGATCCTAGCAGAAATACTGTACATGCCACAAATTGAAGATCATTTCAAAAACTTTGCTCCCAGATGTACGTGGCAAGGCATCCAATCCATCACAGAATACAGAAAGGTAAATACAACTTCAACATCAAGTAATATCTCCCTTCCTGATGAGCTAAACAACTGTTATGCTCGTTTTGATCGGGACAATAAAACACTTGTAACTAAAACTGCCCCTCAGATTTACCACCTCCACTGTACAATCTGTGCTGAGCAAAGTGAATGTGTCAAGGCATACCTGGGTATGTGCTTAAGGCCTGCACTGGGCAACTGTCTGAGGTCTTCATTAACATCTTCAGTCTGCTCTTTTGGCCCAGGCTGTTGTCTCTGCATGCTTTAAGTCCACATTGATTGTTCCATTGTCTAAATTATCCTCTCCAGAGAGCCTGAATGACTGCAGCCCTGTTGCACTCACCCCCATCATCACCAAGTGCTTTGAGAGACTGGTTCTGGCACACCTCAAATCCAGCCACAGGTAGATCCCTACCAGTTTGCCTATCGCCCTAATACTTCAACAGAGGAAGCCATATTCTCGGCTTGTTACTCTGCCCTGATACACCTGAATAACAACAACTCCCACATTAGGATGTTATTTGTTAATTTTAGCTCTATATTTAACACCATCATCCCCTTTAATATGGTAACTAAACTCAGCAACCTCAGCTTCAGCACCTCTCTTTATAATTGGCCACTGAACTTTCTAACCAACAGACCTCAGTCTGTCAGATTAACAACCACACATCCTCTACCCTGATCCTGAATACTGGTGTTCCACATGGCTGTGTACTCAGCCCACTCCTCTACTTCCACTTCCTCTTCACCCATGACTGCATCCTTTTATATGGCTCCAACTCCATCATAATGTTTGTAGATGACACCACAGTAATAGAACTGATCAGCGACAATGACAAGTCAGCCTACAGAGAGGATGTTAAACACCTGGCAACATTGTGTGGTAACAATAACCTTGCCCTTCAACACCAAGAAGACCAAAGAGCTCATTGTGGATTACTGAAAAACTAAACGCAGTAGACATACTCCCATTCATGTAAACAGGGCTGAGGTGTTTGTTTCCAGCTTCAAATTCCTGGATATCCACATCTCTGAGGACCTTTCTTGGACAATAAACACTTCTAGTCTGGTTAAAAAAGTACAGCAATAACTTTACTTTCTGAGGAGGCTAAAGAATGTCTGTCTGTCTCCACAGATTTTGTTGAACTTTTATCGCTAACTGTCGAGAGTATATTGACAAACTGCATTACAGTGTGGTATGCCAACTGCTCCGTAGCTGACAGGATGGCACTGCAACAGGTGGTAAAAACTGTCCAGCACATCTTTGGTATCCTGCTGCCGACAATCACTGACCTGCAACACACAATGTCTATGATGAGGTTCCAGTATCATCAAGGATGTCTCATACCCCAACCAAGGATTGTTCACCCTCCTTCCATCAGGGAGGCGCTACAGGAACCTTCTGTTCTGCTCCAGCAGGCTCAGGAACCATAACATTCATAACATCATTACCATTCTGACCTCTCAACCCTTACCACTCAATAGCTTGTAACAGTTGTCTGGAATACGTGTGTGTATCATTGTCAGTTTGCACCTTTCCCCATTCCTGATAATGGTGGAATGGCTTCATTTGTAAGGCTGGCCAATGATACATGGGGAGGAAAGCACCTGGCTTGGAGGGCCCAAAAGACTGTACGGGGAGCCAATGGTATGTAAATGTTGGGCGGGAAAAAGGAGTGAAGGAGCGCATAGCCAAGAGGGAAGCAGACACCATAAAAGTAAAAGGCAAGAGGGAAAGAGATTGACCCTGCATGGAAAAAGGTCAGATGAACCTGGATTCATGTCTGGACACATTCATTTCCTATTTTGGTGAAAGAGGTGAAGGCATGTGTGAGAGGACCTGACGGGCCAGCACAAGGGACTGTTTAGCAATATATTTCCCTGAACAGGAGGTATGGTTTAGCATATCATTCCCCGCCATAGACTATAGATGGTCATCCCTAACAGAGAGTATTTAAAGGACTCCAAAGGCATTCAATTTTTCTTTTTCTCTTTCTCATACAGTGGAACCTCGGGTCACAACCGTAATTCGTTCCAAAACTCTGGTCATAACCTGATTTGGTCGTGACCTGAAGTAATTTCCCCTATAGGATTGTATGTAAATACAATTAATCCTTTTAGGACCATACAAACTGTATGTAAATATATTTTCTTTAAAGATTTTTAAGCACAAAAATAGCTAATTATACCATAGAATGCACAATGTAATAGTAAACTTAATGTAAAAACATTGAATAACACTGAGACAAACACCCAGGCTCCCTGCTCAGCTGCACACGCTCGTTCTTAGCTACATGCAAGCCTTCGCTCACTCACTTTCTCTCTCTCTCCTGCACCAGCTTTCTCCTCCTGCTTCCTGCCTTCTCCTGCAACCTCCCATTCTTACCTGTTCTCTTCTTTTTCCCTTTAGCCGACTCGCACTTCTATTTATGAAGAGGACGTGGTAGTCGTGGCAATCAGCAGCTCCTGGGAACAATTACGGATGCGGACCGCTTCTCACCTGGGAACTTAGGTGAGAAACGCCCACATCACGAATTCCTCAGGAACCACTTTGGCCACACAACACCACGCCCCCTCACTAAGCCGCAAGTGCGGTGATTATTTATTAAAACTGGCCTTTTTGACGGGAGCTGTGGACCAGCTATACCACAGGAGGAAGCTGGGTTGAGAGGAGGTTACAGTTTTGAAGGAAAGTCCCTCTGCGTGATGCACCGAAAATAATGTACAGTACAGGGAGAGACTGAAGACGTGCAGAAATCATCGGCGCGTACGAACCGAAAGGGAAACTGGCTTGTTCATCACCCGAGTGTGTGGTCGTGAACAGATGCAAAAGTTTGGCGAACATTTTGGTCGTAACCCGATTTGTACGTGTTCAGAGACGTTTGTGACACGAGGTTCTACTGTATTTATATATTAATGGTGTATGTGGTTGTGTGCCATACTTTGTGTGGAGTAGGAAGCGCTGCAGTGCGATAATAAATATATAGGGCAGGGGTCCTCAACTCCTGTCCTGGAGGGCCCCAGTGGCTGCAGGTTTTCATTGTAAACCTTTTCTTAAATAGTGACCTGTTTTTGCTTCGAATTAACTTTTTTTGACTTAATTTTATTTAAATTGCTCTTGAAGACTCAGACCCCTTAATTGTTTCTTTTTCCTTAATTAGCAGCCAAACAATAATGGGAAACAAAATGAATCAAAACATGACCAGCAAACTGTGTCAATCATACAATATCTGAAAGTAAAGAAAAGAAAAGGTCTCAGGAATGCTGATCTGCTCAGGTCCCCAAAACATTTTAACAATGATCTTAGAAAAGAGAAAATCAATGATGTCTGAAATGTATGCTATTGAAAAATGAGAGTAGCAACAAGCCATGGAATTAAAGAGCTGGTTTAATTAACAACAAGAATCAGCGTCTAAGTAAGTAACTGCTTGGAGTGAAATTGGTTAGAGTTTGAGGCCCTGACTTAGTTGGTCTTCTGTTGGCTCACTCACATCACAATTCATTTCTGTTTGGGTGCCATTTAAGGAAAAAAATTAAGCAATTCAGAGGAATGATGAACAAATCTTAAAAAAAAGACAAATCAATTAAAATTAATTTAAAAGAAGTTAATTAGCAGCAAAATCAGTGCACTAGTAAAGAAAAGGGTTAGAATGAAAACCTGCATCCACTGGGGCACTTCAGGACTGGAGTTGGGGACCCCTGATATAGGGCTTTTTGTTAAGTGTGTGGGATTTCTTACAAATCATCATTTTTTTAACTTAACTCTGCCTGCACTGGCATTTGTCTGTACTTGGGGTGGTGTAGTAGGGAAGTAGTGTTGGTCGCTCACCTCCTGGATTATTTCTTTCTTTTTTTTTTTTCTTTTTCTCTTTGCTGCTGCCCTAGGACGGCGACACATATTATAATCATGCTAGCTCTAGAAGCAGTACAAACTGATCTTTCTAAATATCAATAATTTCTGACTGTACTCTATGTATATTTTCACCTGTACATATATTTCTATTCTGTATATAAAATATTTAATATATCTATATATATTCATACCATGTATCTGTACAAACTGTTCAGTTTTCATAGAGATATTCCTTTCCTTGTATATACTTCTACCTGTAAATTCAAATATCATATAGATATATATTCTCATTTGTATCCTGCCTTATTGGCCCTTACTGTTTATAGCACTTTAATCTACTATTTTTTACGCCCATTGTCTATTGCACCTCAGTCTACTATTTGCACTTTCTGGTTTGATTGTATCTGTACAATGACAATAAAGTTGAATCTAATGTAATTTAATATTGTAGGCTGTTCAATGACTGACTTAAGGCTAACACCAGAGAAGGACAATATTGTGGTGCCAGTGGACACAATTTATTGTGTTTTATTTTCAACAGGGATTTTCTTGAGGAGCCCTCTCATGTGTTATAAAGCATTCTCAGACTCAGTAAATAGAATTCTACTGTAAACCTAGCATATTCAATCTTTATCTAACTTTTAATCTCAAGTTTTTAGTTTCTCATCTTTAACCATGGCTTCTACATCATTCACCTTTAAAGTTTAACTTGCTGTTTTGATCTTGCTTTTCCTACTCCACTTGTACTTTAATCTCTTTCATTGTCTTTTTCACTCTGCAGTTCTTTGTGCACGTCTTCTGTTACTTCTGAGATTATTTTATAATTATTGAATTATTGCTCATTTTGCAATATTTTTGAGCTTCTATTTTTTATACCACTTTTATTTTATTGATGTAGCTTGACTGTTTTTCACTCTCATCTAGTTTTCTTACTGATTTTTAAAACCACTTTCTCTACTTTTTAACATCACATCTAACATTTTACACATACTACTGATCATTATTTCCACTGTTATGATTATAATATTATGATTTTAAATTTCCTAACACAATTTTTTCATTAAGTTGTTCCTGAATTGAAGGCTAACCAAATTCTTCAATGTTTTATTAACATCTTTTGTGACTTCAGCCCGAGCTGAGAGGGTGACTCTTCTTCTCCCTGTTCTTTCTTTCTTCTTTCTCCATGCCATCTTAACACATATGCCTCACATGTAATATGGCGATTCTGTTTTAATAGTTGTTTATGTTTCAGGTTTTCTGGTCTCTTCTTTTCATTGTTTCTAATTCTTTCTTGTTCTGATGGTATTAAACATCTGACATCTTCTTTACTTATGTGCCATTAGATTTTGTCAGGTCAGGTCAGGTTGGGAAACATGCACTGGTACACAACAAAACAGCTCGAGATCCTGGTTGGCAACCCCCCAGGCAGACACACGGTCTAGTCCCATCCCCCGGAAATGACCCTCTATCTGTCACAGCCAGGTGTTACGTGGGCGACACCTTAGCCTGGTCCAGTCACTCGGGTCCCAACAATGGGGATCCTGCGAGCCAGATCAGCCTCAGGGAATCACGCCACATGGCTGTAGTGCTGTAACTGACGCTCCCTCACAATGCAGGTAATGTACTTCATTCGGGGCTCCGTGAGCAACCGCTCATTCGACACAAAGTCAAGCCTGCGGTACCCAAGGTTTCTCTGAAGAGACAAACATGAAGGAGTCCAGTCTTTGTCTCAGGTCACTGGATAATGCCCCTGTCTCATAACCATATTGTAAGACAGGAACCACCAGGATTCTAAAGACTTGAAACTTCATCCTCTTGCAAAGATATTGGGAGCAACACCAACCAGTTCCAGTGACCTCATCAAACACCCCCCATGCTCTCCCACTTTGTCTACTGACTTCTTAGGAAGAATCACCAGAGGCGTGAATTTCACTGCCAAAGCAAGTAAACCTCTCGACAAGAGCCCGATCAGAGCCTCCATTGACTCTATGAAGATCACAGCAAAGTCTAGATCCGTGAATCTTTCTTCACCTACAGATGCCCCACAGCCACTGGACCCCACAACCTTGCCCAACACCCAGTCCATAAAAGCACTAAACAGAGTAGGAGCAGAACACACCCCTGACAAACCCCAGAATCAATGGGACAAAAATGTAGAGATTCTGCCTTCACTCTGCACAGCACTCACAATGCCATTGAACAAGCTGACCATGATATCCAGCAACCTCGAGGGGATCCCACGATGTCTCTAGATGTCCCACAGAGCAGCTCAATCAAAGAAGTCAAACGCGTATGAAAATCAACAAAGAAACTCTGCTGATACTCGCGTTTGCGCTCCTAATGCTTATAAACCTGCTTTTGTACTTTCTAAACAGCAATATATCACTATATTTTTCTTTACACTACTTTACTTTCACACACTTTCTGGCCTTCTATCTGATCCACAGATGCTTAGACTTTCAAAGCTTTTCAGAGCAGTTCAATTGTTCTTCTGTCTGATAGTCCTGCTTTAAGACTTCCCTTCCCTCCATTCTCCATTCCTTCTTCTTTGAATCCTTCTATCAAGATGCAAGTAAATGTCCCAACTGAACTTTGATAAAATCTCTAATTTCCCATTTTCCTCTACCACATCATCCTTTCTTTCTCCTCCCCTGAAGGTCCTGTTTGGGATTTTAAGTTCCTCTCAGATATCATGGTGATGTACGAGGGTACATCTCACAAGGGTTGCCCTTGTGTCGCTTATTAGCCTGGCACCCCTAACTGTATGCATCAGAATGGCATGAATATTGGCATGAATAGAAGCATGCTGCTGCTAGAGGGGTGTTGGGGTGAAAATTGTCCCCCAGATATTAGTTCTGCCCCTGAGTACAAGGTAAGGAATTTTAATGAATGATACCCAGATGACTTCCCAGGTCTTCTAAAATTAATGTCTCTTCTTCAACTCCTGCAAATTCTGCTGATCTTATTTGAATGGCTTCCCCAGTCAAAGCAGTCAGAATTGGGGCTCATGTAGTGAGTGACTAGAATGGGGACAATAGTGCAATATCAAAACGGCAGCTGGCAGTGGCCGCACCAGTATTGGGCCCGTGTAGCCTGTACCCACCCACTTTGCTTCTTGGCTCAGGACTGTTTGTAGTTTAGCTTTTTTAGTTTTACAAGTGAAAACTAGGCAACATTTTATTTTACAATACACTTTAAAATACATCTTCCTAAAATATCAATTAATCATAAATTTATACAACAAAATTTTTAGTGTTAAATTAACTAAAAAATTATAAGGAAAGTGTATATATGGATGGCAATTTTACTATAAACATCTGTCTAAAATAAGACTGATTTTACATTTTACTAGTCACAGTCACTCAAAACATCTGCCATTCACAGGAGGCTATTAACTCATCCCTTACTGAATTTACCAGTTATATAGGTATGTCCTGTTTGAGGGAAATGTGAACTGGGCAAGATAAGCATAACCAATGTCTCGACATACAACTCTTTGGTTTTATTAGTGAAATGAAATGAACAGAACTTCAAAATGTTGCAGAGTCTGATGACAACAATGAAAACTTTGTCGATGCCTCAAGGGAAAGAGACTTAAGTAATGGGTTTGCTACCCATCATAACTATCAAGTGTGCTGAAAGATATAAAAGCCCTCCAGAATAAGGACTGGCCAAGGTCATGGATTTGTCTGATATTCATAAGACACCAATTCAGTCGGCAGTAACATTCCCAATTTCTTCATAGAGTGGGTAAGCTTTGTGGCTCATTGGTACAAACAGATATACGGTGCACAGCTGGAATACAGGATGTCAATATATTTGGTGTAAAAATGTGTAAGCATTTATTATGGTGATAACCTACTTGAAAACAGATTCACGAATGGGTTTAGAAACTGGAAACACATGCATCAGGCAAGATAAACAGAAGTCAAATAGAACTCAGAGGGCAGCAGTTTGCAAATTCAAGTAATTCCATTACCATTACTGAAGACTGTCACTTTGGCGTCTTATAATGTTACTGGTTAAAATTGCAACATAATATTTGGGCATTAGTCCCTTGTGAAGCACTGGTATTTCATACATACCATCATAAAGTGGGGAGTTTATTTTCACTATTTGTAAGTGTGTTTAAATTGCTGTTGACAAAAATGCAGTCATGTCCTCCCATTGGGCCCTGTTGCTGGGAGTCGTACCTGGCAGTCATGTGTCATGACATCACTAGGGAAGTGTTTTAAAAAGTTGGCACCATGCTTACCTAATCATGTGGTATAGCGGGTCCACAGCTTTCTTAGCAAAGGCCAGGTTTAGATAAATAATCACCGCGCTCACGGCTTAGCGATGGGGTGTAGTGGTTTTGGCTGAAGCGGTTCTCAGGGCAATCTGCTGTGTGGGTGTTTCTCACCTAAGTGCACAGGTGAGAGACTGCCCACATCCTTGATTGTTCCTGGGGTTTTGTTGCACCTGCTATGCCCTCTCTACATATAGAAGCGTGAGCCGGCTAACGAGAGGTTGGAACACGGAAAGAAAAAAAAGAGAATGGAGGTTGTAGAGAAAAGAAGGAAGCAGTGAGATGAGAAAGCCAGTGCGGGAGAACATGCGAGCGAAAGCAGGCTCGCGGCAGCTGAACAGGCAGCCTGGGAGTTTGGCCGACACCCGGGGGAGTAGTAGTTGTGGTCGCTCCCTCAGAGTTTACTTTGGAGGGCGGGAGTGACCGGAAGGCGTAGGGCTCTCCGCGTAAGGCCGTGGAAGGCAGCGGGTGTCAGGACTTGGGACGTGGTGTCCCCAACGTGAGAGCCTTGGTTGTTAGGGGAACCCCAAGTCACTGTTTGGTGGTGCCTACTGGAGCCAAGGATCGGAAAGGCGATCGACCAGTCAGTAGCAGAGAAGGTCAGCTGCAAGTAGGGCGACTCCCCTATTGAGAAGCCCAGACGGGGGTAGCAGGGGAGGCGCAGGTATTAAGGCACCGGGCTTCTTGTTGTTGGTTTTTAAAAGAATGCTTCCTGTTATATTTTAACCTCGTTATTTTTAAGAAGACTTTTTTCTATTGTTTTTAACCTCCACGTTTTCATTTGTTTTAATGGATTATTTAATTACTTTGGACACTGCACTCTTTATTTTGAATACTTTGTTTGGTTGTCTGTTTTAATAAAAGCACTTTGCACTTTTTCACCATCCCCTTGCTATGTTGTTGCCTCACTCTATAGCTCATTGGTAACATTACCGACGGTGTAGGGTTCAAGGGCTCCCGAACAGCAGATGGGAGCATGGAGCCAAACCCGCATCATCATAAATCATCTAAGATTTGGATATGTGAAAGAATAACACTTTTTATCAATTTTTAGCATTTGTTTTTTTAACTTACTGGTTACATCTATTTTTTCAGCTCTCTGATTGTGATATGTAGCTCGAGTTTTTTGGTTTTAGTTACGTGTGCCCTGTTTGATTTACAACTTCCCGCTCTGCTCTTTCACGTGATTCTTGCTACACAACCTGAGCTTATTATTTCATTATTGCTTTCTCAGTTATGACTCCTGGGTGAATTCTGACTTCTCTGTGCCATCTTCTTTCTCTCAAAACTGTTGTCGCCTTTCACAAGCAGCACAATTGAAAGATAAATGTAATGTTAGTCCTGCATATTTGTAAAATAATAATTATCTACAGCCATTGGAGAGTATTTTATTTAAGCTGTCTGTTAATTTTCTTTTTGAATTTGTGCTGGAAGCTTTTTGAGAAGAAGATACGGCATTTTGACTTTTCAAAGTAACCAAACAGGAAGAAAGTTACATATTCATCTTAATGTACATATTGTATTCCATTTTTAAAGAGAATTTGAATGTGAAGAATTCACTACACTCATAAATCATCCAAGCATACAATTCTTCTCTGATCATGTGTTTTTGTATGTAAAATCTCTGAAAGCCCCTTAATGGTATTGTCTACTCATCTAACAGTCTGTGTTATACATTGTATTCAAAATTCATTTTGTTTGAGCTCCATTTTTAATAAAAGTTCAACTTACATTTGGTTATTAAATACACAATAACCAGCAATCCAATAGCCAACATCACTGCTAGTCCTACTGTAGAATATTTATACACCATCACATCTGAAAAAGAACAGACTCAGAGTTTAATACCTCATGACTAAAGAGACTGATTTTGCTGATACATTTATACATACACTAGTGGTCAAAAGTTTTACAACACCTCAGTTTTACCAGTTTTTCTTCAGATGTAATCAGTTGGAATGCAATGAATGACCTAAAATACTTAAAAGGCAAGCAGTAAACTTCTAGAGGGTTAAATTTAAAAGCTTAGGTTAGCAAAAACCGATAAAAAGGAAATTTCAGAATACTACAAATGGACCTTCTTCAAGGAACAATTAATCAATTACAAACTATAGGAGTTCTGTAGCAATTAAAGTAAATGAAGTCTTGCACGTTGACACAAACCATTTGCACAGGTGTCCCAACTTCTGTTGATTACTTTAAAACCCTCTATGTGTCTTAAAGCAACGTTGGAACAGACTATGTTACTTCACCCTCTTAAGTACCACTTGGACAATGTTTCACTGTATGATGGCAAGAAAATGGCAATTAAAAAATTAAATGAGACAGAGCATTATTACCTGTAGAAGTGCAGGCATTTCATTGAGAGAGATAGAAAAATTAATCAAAGTATCAGTAAGTACATTTGTGTCCTGCACAATCCAAAGGAATTGGAAACTGGAAGAAACTCTGATAGGAAGAGATCTGGCAGAGCCAAAGTCACAAGCCAATCAGAAGATGAGTTTCTAAGGGTCACCAGCTTGAATAATGGGTGCCTCACAGCACAACAGCTTCAATCACAGCTTATCAGTGCATATATATAAGTTGTATGTTTGGCTGATACCTTTACTCAAGGCAATGGAAATAAACACACTATATTTGAATTATTTAATAACTTTTAGAAAGTAAATTTCAGACAGGTCAAGTGATACAGACTTGGTCAAAAAATAAGCTGGGCATTGAGCTTTTACTTTGATTCTACAATCAACAATGTGTGGGTTTTCATTCCACATCCCAAAGAGATGTGTCACATATTATTTATGACCAGTAATGGCACACTGCATGATAACGTGCAGTGAATACACTTGACTTGAGTATTCATAGTTTTCAGACTATTTCTCTGTATGTTTAGCATTCATTTGCTCAGAAGTTGATGCGATTGCTTCTTCCTTGAGCAGCTCTTCTTTTCTCCACCCTAGCGGCCCGCTTCTTCTATTCTTTCGTTGGCATGTTTTCATGTTAAAACTGATTAAGTCAGTGTTTGTGTTGAAATTACTTAGTACATTTTCTTTAATTTTTAACTTAAGCTGGCACTTAAGTCTTCAATCTGCCTCAAGAATCATTTAAGATATGAAGAGGTAGGGGAAGTGACGGCAAAGGTGGTAGGGATGAGAACGGCGCCCATACACATGCACCGCACAGCCGCCCTGTTGGCTGCTGCCAAGAGTTCATTCTACAATAAAATAAAAATAAAAAGAGTAATAAAAATCATCACCCTGAAAGCAGACAACTGAGGTCACGTAGTATATGTGTACAAAATTTCAGGTCAATAGGTCAAATGTTTTGCTACAGGGGATTCAAAATCCTTGACAGAAAAACGAACAGCCACGGTAGCATATTATATAAGAAGATTTATATATAAAATACAGTCATTTCTTGCCACATCCGTGGACTACTCTCAAATAAATCCTCCTTAATTGAAGAAAAAGTGTCTGTGTGTCCGTGTGTCCATCTGGCTTCTATGTCATTCTTAAAGATGCTGCACCATAAACATTTTAGTAATAAAATACATTGCATTTGTCATTCCAACAGAAGGAGCATTGGAAACTGTTGCATACAATACGAGAGCGTACAGGTGCAGTTTTCTCAGAAAGGCGTTTATTTTCCGAACCCACAATCCCGCCAGACACTCAACCTCTAACCCCAAACACTTTACGGCCAACAAGAACACACTGTCGTAAAATGTACATATTGCAGACATAACATTTTCCCCCCTACCCCACCAAATACAGTGACTCCCAGAAAAACATAACATAAGGCTCGAACTTTCAGAAGTAATTGAAATTGTACAGAAGTATTTTTTTTTCCTCTTTTTTTTTTTTTGTGCGCTTCTTCCAAAACCCAAAGGTCATTCTAAAGTCTGCTTAACTGTGAAAATCAGTAAGGAAATCTTTGAATCTGGCTGGCCGAGTTCTGACACGTTCAGGTCTGGAGATGGTTTCAGTCAGAGGTTGCAACACCTCAGGATTCACATTCTGCATAGGGACCAATGATCCTGCAGTTGAATCGAGCCACTCTGCTGTAAAACCTGAAGAGTCACAGCTCGACACTGGTGGTGAAGGTACCTTGCGGAGGCGGCTTGCATGCCATCGGGAACCATCAGCCAGACAAAATGTGGCAGGTCCTAGTTGGCTTATTACTTTTAAAGGAGAAGACCAAAAAGATTTCAACTTATGTTCTCGATGTGGCCTCCATACCCTGACCCAATCTGATACAATTATGTCTGGCATTTTCACCCTGCGTGACTTGTCAAAATGTTGCTTCATTTTATTCTGGCTTTTGTACACCCTGTTGTGTGTATGCATTGCAGTGGGCAAAACTGGTTGGGCACGCAGACGATCCAGTGGAAGCTGAAGTTCACGACCAATCATAAGAGCTGCAGGTGAACTGCCTGTAGTTGAGTGCTGTGTAGCTCTGTAGTGAAGAAGTGTCTGGAGAAGTGCCGAAAGAAATGTGCATCCATCTGCCAAATGTGCTCTAATGCCATTTTTTAAAGTTTTATTTAGACGCTCTACCCCCCCATTGGCCTGAGGGTGGTAGAATGCTGTGCGGTGGTGGCGAATTCCTTTACTCATCAAAAAGCTTGTAAATTCAACAGAAGTGAATTGTGAACCATTATCTGTTGAAACAGCCACTGGCAACCCCCAGCGAGCAAAAATGGACTCCAAAAACTCGATCACATCTCTGGTTGTAACTGATCCAACTGAGGCTACTTCTGGCCACTTAGAGTGTAGGTCATATGCCACAATAAGAAAACGCTGATGATGTGGAACGCCATGTAACTCGCCGCAGATGTCTAGCTGTATGTGTTCCCAAGGCTTAACAGGCCACTGAACTGGCTGCAATGGGGGTGTGGGTGGAGGACCCATTTTACCGCTAACAAGGCAAGCAGGACATTCCTTGACCAGAGCTTCAATATCAGCATCAATCCCTGGCCACCACACAAGGTTGCGACATCGTTGCTTAACACGGACAATACCCAAATGGCTCTCATGTGCCATAGCCAGGACTCGTGCCTGGAGAGACCTTGGAACTACTGTGCAGAGACCACGAGCAACACAGCTTTCATTCCAGCAAGTGAGTTCATCCTTGACACGATGGAATGGCGTCACCTCAGCCGGTACTTGAGTAGGCCACCCCTGCCTGATAAAAGTACGAAGCTGAGTGAGCACAGGATCTTGCTCTGAGGCCTGCTGCAGCTCCTGGAGTGACACCGTGGCCTCTAGAGGTGTGTGAAGAAGCTGAACAAGTTCAGGCTCAGCAGAATCAGGGCAGGGAGTCATGACTGGAGGAGCTGAGAACCGAGACAGTAGGTCAGCCACCACATTGTGGCGCCCGGGAGTATACTGGAGTTTAAAATTGTACTGCTGGAGACGCTCTGACCAACGGTGCAGTCTTAGTGGCCTGTGACCAGAGCCAGATATAGAAAGCAGTGCAGTGAGAGCTTGGTGGTCAGTTCTGAGTGTAAATGCACGGCCATACAGATACATGTGCCACCGTTCGCAAGCCCAGATACATGCCAGTGCTTCTCGCTCACTAACTGAGTATTTCTGTTCACCTGGGCTAAGAGCTCTAGAAGCAAATGCCACAGGTTTCTCAGTCCCCTCCTGAATCTGAGACAGTACAGCCCCAAGAGCAGCTCCAGATGCATCAAAAGTGACTAAGGTGGGACTATTGAGGTCAAAGTGTGCCAGCACAGGCGGTGAAACAAGCTGAGCCTTTAGTAACTGAAAAGCCTCTGTGCAGGCTGGAGTCCATGCCCAGGGAGCATCTTTCTTCAAAAGTTGACGTAAGGGTGCAGTAGTGGAGGAGTATTGCGGCAGAAAACGTAGATAGTATGCAGTCATGCCCAAAAATGAAGCAACCTGTGCTACTGACGTGGGCTCTGGAATTCTCTGAATTGCCTCTGTGTTAGACTGGAGTGGAGTTAAACCATCTGCAGATAGTCGGAAACCCACAAATTCAATTGAAGTTGCAGAAAACACACATTTATCACCATTAAGAGTGAGATTATGCCTGGCCAGAGCTGAAAACACTCTTTTGAGACGCTCATCATGGGTAGAGGTTGTGGGACCATGCACAACTATATCATCAAGATAAATGACAACCCCTGGAATCCCTGCCAAGATGGTTGACATTATCTTCTGAAAGCAGCTCGGGCCTGAACTGAGTCCAAATGGCATTCTAGTATATCGGAAAACCCCAATGTGAGTGACAAATGCAGTCAGGTCTCGACTGCTGGGGTGGAGAGGCACCTGCAGATATCCTTGACGGAGATCTAACTTTGTAAAGAAACGAGATCCATAAAATTGTGTAGTTAGCTCCTCTGAAGTTGGCAGAGGGTATTTGTCAGGAATGACTGCCTTGTTTACTGCTCTTAGATCGACACAGATTCGTAGTTCCCCTGACTTTTTTTTTGCAACAACCAAATTGGAAATCCATGGGGCAGCATTAATAGGTTCTATAATTCCAGCCTCTAGGAGGCGTTGCAGTTCAGCAGATACCCCATCACGAAAAGCCAGTGGGATGCGGCGTGGTGGCTGGATGACAGGAGGCACAGTGAGATCTAGCAAAGGCTGGTGATGAAAGGCAGAGAGACAGCCAAGTCCATCAAAAAGTGATGGCCACTTCTGTTGCCAAGGGGAGCCGACATTAAGAATTACAGATCCAATAGTGTCAACAAGGGTAAAACCAAGGCTGTTAAAAAGATCCAGGCCTAAGAGGTTGGCACCATGGCGGGAGACATGAAATGTGAATTGTGGAAGAAACTTAGAACCATAGCGCACTGACAGCTCAACTGAACCCACAATGTCAATCTTAGAGCTGGCACAGCCACAAAGAGTGGTGACTGGAGCAGACAGCTGGAGATCTGGGAAAAACTTCTTCTTAGTCTTTAGATTTAACAGAGACAGTGTTGCCCCAGTATCTAGCAAAAGCGGAAGGCATACGTTGTCTAGTTCTACTGTGCAGGTTTTAAAAGATGTATGCCTAGATGTCACATTATGAATTGTCACAGGCTTTGACGATGCCAGAGCGGAACGGCAAACTTTCGCGAAGTGATTGGCCTTATTGCAGCGCTGGCATATCTGACCCCTGGCAGGGCAGCTCTGCGCTCTCGTGGAGTGTGATTTTGAGCCACAATTTCCGCAAAAACGCTGGGGTCTTGGAGGAAGCTGTCGCGTAAGCTGCACACTGGGATCCTCGTTGCAGTTGTCCGAGTCTTCTGTGCATTGCAGTGCTTGAGCCGCGTCTCCTGTAACTGCTGAGGAAGCAGGAGATGTGTCGAGTTTGGCGGCGAACTCCGCGGCAGACTCGATCTGAAATGCAATGTGGATTGCCCGTGATAGACTTAAATCATCTGATTCTAGCAAGAGCTTTTCGCGGACTTTTGGATTGTTCGTGTGCTCAGCCAATTGATCCCTAATAAATTCATCTTGCATGTCTCCGAACTTGCATAAACTGGCTAAACCCCTTAAGTTGGCCACGTATTGGTGAACCGATTCGCCTGCCTGCTGTCGTTGTTTACGAAACAGGATTCGGCGGAGAATAACACTTTGCGAGCAGGAAAAGTGCGTCTCCAGGAGAGTCACAGCAGCTGAGTATGTGGCTGCGTTCCCCAAAGTCTTAAACACGCGCTGTCCCTCCGTTCCCAGACAGTGTTGGAGCAAAGCTCTTTTGCGCGCATCACTTACATTTTGCAAATCAAGAGCCAGGAGGTAAGTTTCAAAAGACTCCAGCCAGCGGGACCAAGGCACTGGAGGCTCTCCAGGCAGGGAAAGAAAGGGAGATGGTGGTGGAAGTGAAAATTCAGCCATCCTTGTCGCCAAAATGTTGCATACAATACGAGAGCGTACAGGTGCAGTTTTCTCAGAAAGGCGTTTATTTTCCGAACCCACAATCCCGCCAGACACTCAACCTCTAACCCCAAACACTTTACGGCCAACAAGAACACACTGTCGTAAAATGTACATATTGCAGATATAACAGAAACATTAGCACTGTTTTTACAAATGACATTCCAAATAGCATATAACAGAGACTTGTGCACTGCATATGCTAATGCTGAGGTCTATATTGATTATTTAGATTTCAACTTGTCTTAGACAAGTAGTACAGCTATTAAGTAAATAAATAAGTAAATAAATAAATAAAAACCCCAGCATAGCCAGCCTTATTGCATAAACAAATCCAAAGTTCTCTATGAAAAGAAATACACTCTCTGACCACTTTATTAGGTACACCTGTTCAACTACTTGTTAACTCAAATACTTAGTTAGCCAATCACATGGCAGTGACTCAATGCATTTTGGCATGTAGACCTTGTCAATACAAATTGCTGAAGTTCAAACCAAGGATCAGAATGGGGAAGAAAGGTGCTTGAAGTGACTTTGAATGAGGCATAGTTGTTGGTGCCAGCTGGGCTGGTATGAGAACTTCAGAAAATGCTGATTTACTGGGAATTTCACACAAGACCATCTTTAGGGTTTACAAAGAATGGTCTGAAAAAGGGAAAACACCCAGTGAAATGCATCATATTATGGTCATTTAATCTTTGTCGTCCAATCAACTCAACACTCTCAATTCTATCCTGATTATTACAAAATACGAAATCTGTACAGGCTTCACCATGCATTGCTGCTTTTACATACTGTGTTAAAAATACAGTCACTAATTTTATCTAAAAATTCCTCTTGTTTTCCACTATTTGCAAGGTTAGCCCAAGTAATAATTAATATCTGGGTAGTTAAAGTCCCCCATGACTATAATATCCTTCTGTAAACTTTCCATTTTAAAGGGAAGGTCTACAGGACGGTAGTGAGACTAGCTATGTTATATGGGTTGGAGACGGTGGCACTAACCAGAAAGCAGGAGACAGAGCTGGAGGTGGCAGAATTAAAGATGCTAAGATTTGCATTGGGCGTGATGAGGACGGACAGAATTAGAAATGAGTACATTAGAGGATCAGCTCAAGTTGGACAGTTTCGGAGGCAAAGTCAGAGAGACGAGATTGTGTTGGTTTGGACATGTGCAGAGGAGAGATGATCAGTATATTGGGAGAAGGATGTTAAAGATAGAGCTGCCAGGCTAGAGGAAAAGAAGAAGGCCTAAGAGAAGGTTTATAGATGGGAGAGAGAGGACATGCAGGTGATGGGTGTAACAGAAAAAGATGCAGAGGACAGAAAGATATGGAAGAAGATGATCCGCTGTGGCAACCCCTAACGGGAGCAGCCAAAAGAAGAAGAAGAAGTGAGTCTGATGAATACACAGCATTCTGGGATAAACTACTTTTCTCTGACTCTTATTACATGCAATATTTTGGTGATGAGGATGGCTGAATTCTCACTCCCACCACCTCCTCCATTTGATGCTATGCCAGGAAAGCTTCCAGTGCCCTGAACCTTGTCGCTGGAGTCCTTCAAAACTTTCCTCCTGGCTCTCAAATTATAAAGAAATATTTTCTGCTGAGGACAAATTGACCACACAAATTTAATATTTTGGAGAAAATACTTTGCTGCTGTGACCCTCCTGAAAATGCATGTTTCTGTTTACAGAGTGTTATCCTCTGCTGAATCATCTTTCATAAAAGGTGACAGCTGGCAGGTAAATTGATTCACTGATACATGGCTAACTAAAGAGGTTTAGCCCAGATTTGTAAGTCCATATTCATGTAAGACACATTTATAGGGGATCAACTGGTGGAACATATTAAAGACCCCTAAAGTGCATGAAAAGCTTTTGTTAGAATTGGATGATTTAACCCGATCACAGATTTTAAATATTGCTGCTAAACTTGTCACATCTCCTACTCCCTCTGCAGAGACTGGAGACTCAGTTAAGCAGTGAAGTGCAACTGTAGAGAGAATCCCAATGTGCAGCTTCTGTAATGCCCTCCTCCAATCTGTGGGAATTGCTGTTCTAAATCCCTGCCTGTGGTCAGATATGCCAGCACTGACAAAAAAAAGCCAACCACTTTATAAAAGTCTGCCATTCGGCTTCAGGATCATCAAAGGCCATTACACATCAATATGTGACATTCTTCGTTTAAAATTTGGTGGTAGACTTGCTGTCTCATCCTTCAGCTACTCCTGCCACCACTTCCTGTCCTGATACCGAGGAGTCTGAATAATTTTCAGCTTCTACACACACCTCTGGCTGCCACAGTCCCTCTACTGCTGTTGTTTGGCCCACAAGAAGATCCTGGGTTCTCTCAACTTCAGACTTTCATCAGGCAGGAGTATAACAGAGTAAAAGTATGGCCTAAATACTGTCATCACAATGGCATTAACTACATCATTAGAATAATGATGCGTCTGAGGCAGGAGGACAGTTTGGGGGATGCTCTCTTCCCCAAACTGTTATTTGGCAGCCACCTCTGGGTTGTGACACCATCTCAGATTCTTGCAGGGCTGTGTGGGAATTATTGTTTGCCAGCACAGCCCTGTTGGGATCCATGGATGCCACATGGGGGAGCTGTGGGAACTGCAGGAGCTGCAGAGCAATTCCAGACCTCCCAGGTGCGGCTTAAAAAGGAGTCAGCTGCCTCACAGAGGTGAGCCAGAGTTGGAAGATAACGCTGACGAGGCTTGTCGGTGAAGGAGAAAAGGCTCTGGAGGAAAAGGACGGAGTTTCACTGTACTTCACTGTTGGTGCCAGTCCTTGAAGACCCTGCTTTGGGTCTGGCTGGCTTTCTATAAATAAAGGGTCTTTTTGGACTGAGCTGGTGTAGTTGCATATTTGTGTCAGATTGGGGCAGCAGATGCGCCCCTGGTCTTCACCATATACTGTATATATTTAAAAATACACACCTCTAAGCACTTCAACACAAATTTTGTCAACTTACCTTGATAACTGATGGTGTAGGTGACATTCTCACAGATACTTGGGCTGGATTGTAGATTCTCTGTTAAAAAAGGCAAAAAAAAAACCAAACAATTTAGAATGACAGAAGAGCTCAGGCAAAGCTCTTCTGTGAGATATTTTCCTTTTTTTCATTTAAAAGGAATATAAGATGTTAACAGATAGAACACATTAGCTATTAGCAAACAAGTTTCGTTGACTGAATGGTCACCTCTCATTTGTCAAATTTCTTATGCTCTTATGTTCTAATGTTGAATATTATAAATTAAAAATGCAGCTGGACAAACGTTCTGTTTGATGATGAGAGGAGCTGTCTTTGACTCTAGCATGTTATTTAAAGTGCACATTACAAAGTTGTCCAAATCGTTTCTTCCATCTTAAAAATGTAGCAAAATTAAGATGCTTTCTAAATAAACAGGATTCTGAGAAATTAATTCATGCATTTATTTCTAGTAGGATTGACTACTGCAATGCGGTGTTCACTGGATGTTCAAATTGTTCTTTATACAGCCTCCAGTTAATCCAAAATGCTGCTGCAAGAATTATAACAAGAACAAGAAAATACGAAGACATCACTCCGTTTCTTAAATCCTTACTCTGGCTCCTGGTTAAGTTTAGGGCAGATTTCAAAATCTTCCTTTTAACATATAAAGCCTTAAATTGCCAAGGTCCAGCTTACTTTTCTGAACTTATCATGACTTACAAACCACAGCGAACATTAAGATCTCAAGATGAGGATCTGCTTATGATTCCAAGAATTAATGAAATAACAGTGGGAGGTTGAGCTTTTAGTCACAGGGCCCCTAAACTGTGGAATGGTCTGCCTGCTACTATAAGAGATGCCCCTTCGGTCTCAGGTTTTAAATCCTGGCTGAAGACTCACTACTTCAGTTTAGCATATCCTGACTAGAGCTGCTGATTAACTGTACAGACTGCATCTCTGTTGTAAGTCATTAGCATTAAAACATAAGTAATATGATAGTTATAGTTGTTACTAACACTCACCTATTCTGTTTCTCTTTTTGGTACTCAAATGTGGCACTTGGCCGACCTGCCAAGTTGTTTTGCCTGCCTAAGGTAGAGTCATCCCTGATGGAGGATTGCAGGAATAGTGGGATAGAGGGGTCCTTTCATCGGATTGACAGGCCCAGCGCTGTTTCAGGTGTGGAATGGCCAATTGGTGGAGGCAGCTTGATGGATGAAGTCTTCAGGACTCTAAACAAATTCCAATTCATATCATGTGATATCATCTACTGTTAAATTCTGCTCCATACTTGTAATATTTTTATTTTTATACTGTATTGAGGATTTGTTCTGTTCTGTGTATTGTATTGTATTGACCCCCTTTTTTTGACACCCACTGCACGCCCAACCTACCTGGAAAGGGGTCTCTCTTTGAACTGCCTTTCCCAAGGTTTCTTCAATTTTTTCCCTACAAGGATTTTTTTGGGGAGTTTTTCTTAGAGGGTCAAGGCTGGGGGGCCGTCAGGAGGCAAGGCCTGTTAAAGCCTATTGAGGCACTTCTTGTGTGATTTTGAGCTGTACAAAATATAAATTGTATTGTATTGTATATCCGCTAAACCAAACACAGGGGTGGGCGAGCAAAGCGAGCAGGGGGCGGAGCCCCCTAGTTATGTAAAATCTGTCCCAGCACCAGTTTAGTTTCCCTAGCTGCCTCTGTCATAGGACTTTATTGGTAAAATGCAACTCACGGTTGCAAGGCAGCACAATTCCAGAAGTAGTGTAACACCTCAAAAACTGACACTTCAGAGCTGTCTTTATCCGTGTCTGTGAATTAAAGGAAAATACATTTTTGATCGCATGAATGTGTTATTCCTATTTGTGATTCATGGTTACAGAGTTAAAGACTACCCTTTTCCCATTACAACTTAGGATTATTTATTGGCTTGGACAAAAAAATTAGACAGACGTTTGGTTAATAATTCCTAACAAGTAAACCACAGTCATGGTGACTTCCATTCAAAAATCTTTGCCATCTACATAAAGTGGTGAAATAGGTGTGTTCTGCTATACTATTATGTCATTTGGACTTATTTCTTCCCCAAACTCTTTACAAAAGATTTTGTCAACCATTTTGGCAGGAATGTTAGGGGCTGTCATTTATTTTGATGATATGGTTGTGTATGGCATGATGTTCTCTATCCATGATGAGCATCTCCACAGAGCACTGACCAGACATAAACTCACTCTTAATGGGGATGCATACAGTTTATGTATTCTGCCAATTCAATTAAGTTTGTGGGTAGCTGATTGATGGCAGATGGTTTAACCCCTGTCCAGACTAACACAGATGGAATTCAGAGAATTCCAGAGCCCACATCAGTAGCACATGTAGCTTCATTTTTGAATATGTCCATGCACTATCTACCGTTTCTTCCATAGGACTCTCCCACTACTGCCCCTTTACATTAGGTTTTGAAAAAGGATGCCACTGAGCATGAACGCCAGTTAGCAAGGAGTCTTTTCAATTGCTAAAAGCCCGGTTTATCTTCTCACCTGTGCTGGCACACTTTGACCTCAATAGCCCCACTATAGTCATCTATGATATGTCTGGAGCTGCTCTTGGGAGTGTGCTGTTTCAGTTTTAGAAGGGGACTTAGACACCAGCTGAATTTGCGTCTAGAGCTGTTAGGCCAGGTGAGCAAAAATACTCTGCAAGTGAAAGGCACTGGCGTGTACAGTATCTGGACTTGTGGATAGTGGCATATATATCTGAAGAGTAGTGCATTTATTCTAAGAACTCACCACTAAACCCTCACCACCTTATTCACAACATCCAGTCCTGGCCACCATCCAATCAGAGTGCACCACTGGGCTGAGCGTCTCCAATGGTACAATTTTAAAGTTCAGTATGCTCAGGGACACAACAATGTGGTGGCAGACTTGCCGTCTCATTCTTCAGTAAATCCAGCCACAGCTTCCTGTCCTGATACTGAGGAACTTGAATTATTTTCAGCTTCTACACACACCTTTGCCTGCACCAATCTGTCTATTGCTGCTGCAAGCCTCACAAGAAGATCCTGTGCTCTCTCAAGTTCAGACTTTCATCAAGAAGGGGTGGCCTGCTCAAGTACCTTCTTAGCTAATACCATTGTGTTCTGTCAAGGATTATCTTACTTGCCGTAATAAAATGCCCACATAATGCTATCACAAAGAATAACATTCCATGGGGTGTACTTATTTGTTTACATGTCTGTGCATGAACATATCACTGATACACCAATCACCCACCCACATCACCAACCATCCATACATCCTCTTCCACTTATCCGAGATCGGGTTGCGGGGGCAGCAGCTTGAGCAGAGATGCCCAGACTTCCCTCTCCCTGGCCACTTCTTCTAACTCTTCCGGGGGAATCCCGAGGCGTTCCCAGGCCAGCTGGGAGTCCCTCCAGCGTGTCCTGGGTCTTCCCCGGAGCCTCCTCCTGGTTAGATGTGCCCAGAACACCTCACCAGGGAGGCGTCCAGATGGCATCCCGATCAGATGCCCGAGCCACCTCATCTGACTCCTCTCGATGCGAAGGAGCAGCGGCTCTACTCTGAGCCCCTCCTGGATGACTGAGCTTCTCACCCTATCTTTAAGGGAAAGCCCAGAAACCCTGTGGAGGAAACTCATTTCAGCCACTTGTATTCGCGATCTTGTTCTTTCGGTTGCTACCCATAGCTCATGACCATAGATGAGGGTAGGAACATAGATCGACTGGTAAATTGAGAGTTTTGCCTTACGGCTCAGCTCCTTTTTCACCACGACAGACCGATGCAGAGCCTGTATCAATGAGGATGCCACGCCGATCCGCCTGTAGATCTCATGCTCCATTCTTCCCTCACTCGTGTACAAGACCCCGAGATACTTGAACTCCTCCACTTGGGGCAGGATCTCGCTCCTAACCCAGAGAGGGCACTCCACCCTCTTCTGACTGAGGACCATGGTCTCGGATTTGGAGGTGCTGATTCCCATCCAAGCAGCTTCACACTCAGCTGTGAACCAATCCAGAGAGGGCTGAAGATCACAGCCTGATGAAGCAAACAGGACAACATAATCTGCAAACGGCAGTGACGGCGCTGAATTGCTGAAATTGTTTATAGCGAATTGTCCCAAGATGGAAGTGCCGTATAGCGATCAGAAATGAAAACACACATTTAAGCATGCTGGACAGTAGTTTGTTTTTCTACAATACAAATTCAGTGCAACACCAGGGTCTCCAAACACTCAAATATGCAGCTTTTTAAGTTTTACAGTTAAACTCTTTATATACCTGTACACGATATAATTAGGGATGTGTGCCCCCTGGCCGACTACGGCGGCCCAACCTTCTCTTGATAGCTCAATTCGCTCGCTATCCGTCCAAGTTGGAATTTTTTGTTAAGTGGAGGAATAGAGAAAAACGACTTTTCACAAAAGGAGGATCAACGACGCAAACCTCTGGTGTTTTTACTGAGAAACAGTTGCAATACCATTGAGCCACCTAATCGGGGAAATTAACGAGCTCCACACAACTGAACAACTACTAATGTTCTTACCTTAGCGGATGTAGACAATATATGTTGTTTGACATATGCAGGTTAAATTGGTGTCATTGACAGAAATGTATCATTGTTGTATTCTCCTAATGAAGATGAAAAAATTATATTCATAGATGTATACTATTTAGAAAAAAATTAAGCATTGCATAAAAAGGTTGCATGATTTCACTAATCTTTTTATATATATATACTAGCAAAATACCCGCGCTTCGCAGCGGCGAAGTACTGCATTAAAATATTTATTAAGAAGAAAATTTAACCTTTTTAAACTGAGGGAAAATATGCCAATAATTATTTGTTAAGGATCTCTTTGTATACCATGTTGTCAGTTCGGCCCTCCGGTTGTAACATGACCAAGCTGTGCGCTGAGCTTACTCTTGAGCATGCAACTTACAGTTGGCCATGTGAACAGTAATCTTGT
>JANRMT010062798.1:18336721-18375848 GCA_026402145.1 Polypterus bichir lapradei
CATAATGTGGTGGTGCACCATCTTGCTGGAAAAACTCAGGGAACGTGCCAGCTTCAGTGCATAAAGAGGGAAACACATCATCATGTAGCAATTTCGCATATCCAGTGGCCTTGAGGTTTCCATTGATGAAGAATGGCCCCACTATCTTTGTATCCCATATACCACACCATACCATCAATTTTTTTGTTCCAACAGTCTTGGAGGGATCTATCCAATGTGGGTTAGTGTCAGACCAATAGCGGTGGTTTTGTTTGTTAACACAAACACAATGGGCAGCACATTGAACACATTTTATAAGTAGTCAGAAACTTGTAAATAACTAATGAAAGAATAAAGTTATGTTAAAACCGAGCACACCATTGTTTTTCTTGTGAAATTCCCAATAAGTTTGATGTGTCACATGACCCTCTTCCTATTGAAAAAACAAAAGTTGGATCCAAAATGGCCAACTTCAAAATGGCCACCATGGTCACCACCCATCTTGAAAAGTTTTCCCCCTCACATATACTAATTTGCCACAAACAGGAAGTTAATATCACCAACCATTCCCATTTTATTAAGGTGTATCCATATAAATGGCCCACCCTGTACAATAATGTGCTGTGAATACACTTGACTAGAGCATTCATAGTTTTCATACTGTTTCTCTGTATGATTAGCATTCATTTGCTCAAAGGTTGATGCGCTTGCTGCTTCCTGAGCAGCTTTTCTTTTGTCGGCATCTTTTCCCGTTGAAAGTCATTAAGTCAGTGTTTGTGTTGCAATTACTTAGTACATTTTCCTTAATTTTTCACTTCAGCAGGCACTTAAGCCTTCAATCTGCCTTAAGAATGGTTTAAGATATGAAGAGGTAGGGGAAGTGACAGCGTAGGTGGTAGGGATGAGAACGGTACCCATGCGCCGCAACGCCACCCTGCTGGCCACTACTGAGAGTTGATTGTACAATAAAATAAAATAAAAATAAAAAGAGGAATGACCTTGGAGGTCTATCATCACCCCGAAAGAGGACAGTAGACGTCACGTAGTGTATGTGTACCAAAATTTCAGGTCAATAGTTTAAATGGTTTGCAAGCTACAGGGGCCTCATGTTTAAACGGTACGTACGCACAGAAATGTTGCGTAAGGACTTTTCTACGTTCAAATCGCGATGTATAAAACCTACACTTGGCGTAAAGCCACGCACTTTTCCACGGTACCTCATACCTTGTCGTACGCAAGTTCTCCGCTCGGTTTTGCAGACTGGCGGCACCCAGCGTCAAAGCAATGCTACTGTTCCTGTGTGGTTACACATTATTTTCCTGACGCGGCTTTATAAATACACTGAAACTAACTGCATATTGTTTATTAGTGTAACGCATCTGATTGTAATTAACTTGTAAAAATATAATGGTCCAGGGAATAGCCATAGTATTCCAAATACCATAACTGCTTTAGCGTTGTTATTCTCACTGCACCTTCTTCTTCTTCTTCTTCTTTCAGCTCCTCCCGTTAGGAGTTGCCACAGCGGATCATCTTTTTCCATATTACTCTCACTGCACCACTTGGATTATTTATATCACTGTATCTGAGTGTGAATCACAGCAGCAGCTGATCAGAAAGAGAATTATCGGTATACAGCTTCAAGGACACGCTGTCTCAGCCACGGCAAAACGTTTCAAAGCCTTTCCTGTACGGACCTCGCGGTTCAGAAACAGTTTCATCCCAAGAACTTTAAATGCACTTAATCAATTGCTCCTTGTAGAACTGTTTGTACTTATAAGTACAATCACCCCACTGTAAACTTGCACTACAGTTATAATATTGCACAACCTGAGCCACTTTATAAAGCGCGTATTTACATATGATGACGATATCCTTTTTAAGGTGAAATGCAGCAAAATATGTTTATTATATTATACAGATAAAACTTTAACTTCATTTAAATAATCTATATTCTTCACTGGGAGTGTTGTGAAGGATAGATAGAATAATTAAACATGTACTACGAAGATATTTCAATGTTCCTTAAACGTTTTGAAGAATTGGCGCTCTAAGCTTACAGATGGCTTAACTTCTATTACAGAGTTGATTGTGTGGTGATTGGGTATTTGGGGAAAGAAAAGCAAGGACTTTATATATTTATATTGAATATAAAACAGAAAGAGAAAGTAACAACACAGCTAAAAACGCAGCGTCAAATTTCGGCAAAAGTTAAATGCTTGTGTCATGAGCACGAGGCGGCTATGCAGTGTCTGCAACGGACGTGGCCATCCACCGTGCATAAGCTACCTTACTGACATTGCTGGGCGAAGGAGCCACAGATTCTTCCTCTGCCCAGTGCCACCACAAGTCTAGAGCTGCCCCTGAGTACCTCTGCAATAAATTATTTCATCGAAGGTCACACACAATCACTGTGCCATGAAACTCATGTTTAATAATGTGCTTTAACTCCTATCATCATAAAAATGATATCACATATACATCTCAGTATTTTAGTTATTCAGAGAGCTGTAATATCACGAATGTAATGGATTCTGTGTCCAGTTGGAGGAAGAGAGCCGGTTTAAGAAGCAAGTAGTGATTCACACACATAGAGCACATAGAAGATCAAATACAAAACAAAGCATTTAATGTGCTACTTTAATTACGATGTGATTTGAGAAACTGGTTAATTAAACGATTTTAAGATGAAGTTTATGATGTTCTACTTTAATAACAAAATAAACTACGTGATTAAAGTGGAAATGTCGAGATTGAAGTTGACATTTCGTGCTTTTTCCCCACTGTGTGCCTTTTTTTCTCTGTGTGTTTGTGTTAACGGTGTTCCCAGAAGGAGGTGTTTCATCTTGCAGGGCACCCTGGATATCATCGAGAGGAGTTGGAGCTCACGGCTCAATGGCAACACTGGTCTGTACCAGGAACTGAGAAGGACGGCTGCGAGAGCTATGAGGGCAGATAAAGAGGCGTTTGTTAGAGGACTCTGTGAGCAAGTGACACACCATCTGTGGTCTAGCGAACCTACGTTCTGCTTACAGAGGAATCAAAGCATTATGCACATCTGAATCAGTTCCTTGTAGAGTCGCAGTCAGGACAGCTGATGGAACAGTCCTTACAGATGACACTGCAATTGTGACCCGCTGGGCTGGCTACTTTGAGCAGTTGTTCAAAGCTGATCCTCCGGCTAGGACATTGAATATCTCTGGGTCCATGGTTCTTGAGGCTGATCCTCCAATTAGCTGTGAACCACCCAATCTCACTGAGATTGCACAGGTGGTGAACCAGCTGAGGGGGGGAAAGGTTGCAGAAATCTGTGGTATCTGGGGTGAACTTCTCCAGGCTGGTGGTAAGGCTGTCCTCTTGGCATTGCAAGAAATCTTTACTTCCATTTGGGAGACTGGCATTATCCCAACTGACTGGCAAAGGAAGGGTGATCGCCTGGATTGTAGCAACTACATGGGGATTACACCGCTCTCGGTGCCAGGTAAGGTCCTTGCTAGGGTCGTCCTCAATAGGATTAGTGATCACTTGCTCACCTACCAGCGACCGAAACAGTCTGGTTTTACACTTAAGAAGTCTACCATCGACCCCATCCTGGCACTGAGGATTCGCATGGAGCGCAAACACAAATATTGGCAGTTTCTTTGCAGCCTTTGTCGATTTTCGCAAACCGTTCGACTCAGTTGATCGAGCTGCCCTGTGGAACATGCTGAGGGTTTGCGGGATCCCCTCATGGTTGCTGGATATCATGGCTGGCCTATACACTGGTACTGTGAGTGCTGTGCAGAGTGGAGGTAGACCCTCTGAGTTTTTCCCAGTGTATTCTGGGGTTCGTCAGCAGTGTGTTCTGCTCCTACTCTGTTTAGTGGTTGTATGGACTGGGTGTTTGGCAGGGTCATGTGGTCCAGTGGCTGTGGGGCATCTGTTGGTGAAGAGAGATTCACAGATCTTGACTGTGCCTAAGATTTGCAGAGTCAATGGAGGCTCTAATGGGGGATCTCAAGAGACTGAGCAAGGAGTCTGAGTGTCTGGGCTTGCAAGGGTCCTGGATAAAAACCAAGATCCAGGCCTTTAATGACCTCTTGGGCATGGCCATCAGCAGTGTGTCTGTCTGAAGAGAGAATGTCGACCTTGTTGAGAGGTTTACTTACCTTGGCAGTGACATTCATGTTTCTAGTGACTCTTCCAATGAAGTCAGTAGACAGACAGGAGGGGGGTTCATGAGAACACTAGAAAGGGGTGTGTGGTGCTACCAATATCTTCAAAAGAATGAAGATCCAAGTCTTTAGAGTCCTAGTGCTTCATGCTTTGCTATATGGCTACGAGATGAGCATGCTACCCAGTGACCTGAGACGAAGACTGGACTCCTTCATGTGTGCCTCTTCAGAGAATCCTTTGTACCGCTGGTTTGACTTTGTGTTGAATGAGTGGTTACTCACAGAGTCCCAAATTACCTGCATTGTGAGGGCACTAACTACTAGTTACAGCACTTCGGCCAGGTGGAGAGATTCCCCGAGGGTAATCCCGCTCACAGGGGAATGCTTAAGGGGAGCATTCTTCACAGCATGTCTGTCAGAGTATTATCTGAAATGGTCAAAGAAACGAAGGACAGGGGCTCATTTTATAAACTATTGAATTTACATACAATGTCAATCAATGCACACATTTTACTCTGGTTGGTTCGTTGGTTTACAGATAACATAACTTAGAAAGTAAAAGTCTGTTTTTGGTTCATTCTTGTTATTCCTATATCTTTAGGTGTAGCTATTATCACTGAAATCTCTGTGTATATTACAACTGTCCAAACGCTAAACAGAAGGTAATATTTATATTGATTTGCATATTAAAATATGAGGGCTGTATGGTGGCCCAGTGGTAGGACTGCATGGAGTTTGCATGTTCTCCCCGTGTCTGCGTGGGTTTCCTCCAGGTGTTCGGGTTTCCATTCCAAAGACATGCAGGTTACGTGCATTGGCGGTCCTAAATTGTGTGGTTGGTGTGTGGGTGTGTGTGTGTGCCCCTGCTTGGGTTTGGTTTCCTGCCTTGTGCCCTGTGTTGGCTGGGATTGGCTCCAGCAGACCCCCGTGACCCTGTAGTTAGGATATAGTGGGTTGGATAATGGATGGATGGATATTAAAATATGTGAAGAGCTGGGGTGGAGCTGTAGGTGTGAGAATGTGAGTTCATTAGGATTTGTAAAGGTGGAATTGTGTGGAACTGAATTTTTTTTTTCCACTTTTTTCCATACGCCATGTTTTAGTGTGAATTCTATGCACAGTGTTATACATGAGACCCCTGGTGTAGAAAGGATTTACAGTAATCCCTCCTCGATCGCGGGGGTTGCGTTCCAGACCCCCCCGCGATAGGTGAAAATCCGCGAAGTAGAAACCATATGTTTGTATGGTTATTTTTATATATTTTAAGCCCTTATAAACTCTCCCGCACTGTTTATAAATATTCCCCGCAGCGTTATACAGCATAATCCATTTGTATTCTCTTAGATATTAGGTAAGATTCATTGAAATTATGTATATAAACACACACTGTTTATATACAGTAAAACCTAAATATTATCTTAAAGATATTGAGTGTCTCCGATATCACATATGTTACAGCCATTACGATAGACAGGTCACCAGCAATAAATACGTACATTGCAAGAAAAATAGTATACAGTAAATGTATTAATTATTTATGGTTACTCACCAACAATGACACGATGACTTGTCCGATAACAATGAGTTTAATTTTACTGCACAACAAAGGAGAGCGTTACAGCCCTTGTAAAGGAGCCACTTCAGGCGATTGTGTAGCACTGCCATTGTTCTTCTTCTGGCAGTCTTCAATCCAAATCCCTAAAGCAGATTCCATCCAGACTACTGCCTTATTACATCCACTTACAACTCGTTTTGCACCCTGGTTAAAAGGACGCTGCAGCCGTAGATCTTATATTCCTTTCCTACTTTTTAAATAAAAAGAATCGTAGCCTTCAACAAATCCAAAACGTTTACCTTTTCGGCAATCATTAACATCTTCTTCTTGCGCTTGGGCACGGCCCCTGAAGCAGTAGCAGATTGTTTTGGAGCCATAATGAAGGGCTTGACTATGCACAAAGATAAACACTAAAGAGCACAACTCTTTACACAGCGAAGCACGTTGATGCTGAATGAGCGAGATGAGACTTCCTGGTTAACACTGCATAGCTCCTGCGTGCTCAGATTGGTTAGCTTCTCAGTCAGGAGAACTTAACTGCGTGCTCTGATTGGTTAGCTTCTCAGCCATCTGCCAATAGCGTCCCTTGTATGAAATCAACTGGGCAAACCAACTGAGGAAGCATATACAGGAAGTAAAAAGACACATTGTCCGCAGAACCCGCGAAGCAGCGAAAAATCCGCGTTATATATTTAGTTATGCTTTCATATAAAATCCGCGATAGAGTGAAGCCGCGAAAGTCGAAGGGCGATATAGCGAGGGATTACTGTACTCCAAAAGATTGTGGTCAGATAATGGCAGCTCTGCTGTGTTATCACAGTTTTCTGGCCTTCAGCATGCCTTATTTATGCTGCTCTAGGAATTTTACTAAAGGAGGCTGGACTAAGATGCACACTTTTAATTTTAGCATAGGCTTTATAAAGAATGAGATCATCATGGACTATCGGATTTATCTGACCATGTGCACATTTTAAATTTATTCTCTGATATTTTTTCTCCAGTAACTGAAAAATACTGCTTAATATAATCCTGAAAATAAAAATTCAAAGATTATATATATATTGTGGCATGCGGCTGGGGGTGGAGCCCAGCCGGGACGCCCAGGAGGACCAGAGGAGGGCTTGTGCCTCCTCATGACCACGAGGGGGCGACCGCCCTGGTTGTGTTGGGGGCCACGGGTAGAGGGCTTGGAAGCCCAACCCTGTAGGGGCCCGTGGCCACCGCCAGGCAGCGCCCCGGTGCCTGAACCACCCTGGACCTCAGCACTTCCGCCACATCAGGAAGTGCTGGGGGGAAGAGGAGCAGGGACACCCGGAGGGCTTCCGGGTGCGCAGCCGGCACTTCCGCCACACCCGGGTGTGTCTGCAGAAGATTGCCGGGAAGCAGCTGGAGCCTATCCGGGCTGTTATATAAGAGGCCGCCTCCCTTCATTGAGGAGCAAGAGTCGGGTGGAAGAGGATGGAGCTAGAGAGAGGAGTGGAGGCGGCCAGAAGGAAGGCACGAGAAACTGTGAGGCCTGGACTTTGGGGAATCGGTGCTGGAGGCACTGGGTTGTGCACTGAATACGAGTTGTAAATATTCTGTAAATAAACATGTGTTGGGTGAGCAAACAATGTCCGCCTGTCTGTGTCCAGGTCCAGTTCCACAGTGGCGTAGCCGGTAGGATGCTCCGTCTGTTACAAAACGGGGACCTGCAGAAAAAAATCAGTCTGTGGACGGGCCGGCGCAGCAGCGGATCCCACACACTCGCCGCGGGAGTGCACAATCCCGCGGGAGAGGTTCTCCCCATGGACCGCCGCTGGTCCGCAGAATGGCCATGTTCCCCGGGTGCGGAGGAAGGAGAACGGGCGTTCCCGGAGTGCAGCGGGCTCCGAAGGACGCGCTGCCATGCAGGACGGCTAGGCCGGCGTTGCACCACAGAAGGCCACACCGAGACAAGCGCCTCAGAGTGACGGGATCCGGGAGGTAAGTGCCCTGCCCCGCGGTAGTCGGCCCTTCAGGGTCGGACTCACCTTTGTTTCTTCAGGCAGGGATGATCCGGATCCGCGTCCGTGGCAGGAGCATGCCGGTCCACACAGCTCAAGGAATCGCAGCAGCTGCAAGGCTGCCAGGAGGCATGCCACCGCACCTGGAAAGGGGGAAACAAGATGGCCGCGGACTGGCGGTCCCTCCTTGTGTCCCTCCGTGTGTCTTGTGTGCCCGCCGATGATTGGTTGGAGGCTGGACCAAAGAATGTCCGTCCCATGCCAGAGAGAGACCCGATTGGGCCAGAGGGAGAAGCCTGCAGGAGGCAGACGGCGTGTGAGGCTGACAGACAGGTAAGCCCTCCGATGGCTGTCTTCCTGTCCTTGCCGGTGGCTCTGCGTGAGCCGGAGGAGTGCCTTCGGCCCGTAGAGTCACCTTTGTTGCAGGTGCTACGTGCTCTCTCCGTGGAAGCAGAAGCTGAGGGGGAAGGCAGTCATGTCATCCGAGACGCCGCGTGCTGCGGAGGAACGGCGCGACACTGGAGCCTTTGGCCGGAGGAGTACGGCGGGGAAGGTGAGTACAGCCCTCCCCGTACAGCATGAGGGAGAATTCGCCGAAATCGGCCGTAATATTAATGACTGGCAGCAAGTAAGCGATTCTTCGACAGCGGACACAGCGGTGCAGGCTGTGCGCGGAGCAAGGAGAGCGAGATCGCAGGGGCTGGCAGGACAAGGGCTGATGAGTGCCCTGGGTCCTAGCGCCCTGCGTTCCAAGCCAGCGGCAGTCTTTTTTGGTAAATTTGGTACACATATACTATGTGACATCTACTATCTGCTTTCTGGGTGATTATTGACCTCCAAGGTTATTCCTCTTTTTTTATTTTATTTTATTGTAGAGTCAACTCTCGGAAGCAGCCAGTAGGGTGGCCGTGTGATGCATGTGTACAGGCACTGTTCTCATCCCTACCACCTACACTGTCACTTCCCCTGCCTCTTCATATCTTGAATCATTCTTGAGACAGATTGAAGACTTAAGTGCCAGCTTAAGTGAAATATTAAATAAAATGTGCTAAGTAATTGCAATACAAACACTATCTTAATCAGTTTTAATGCGAACAGATGCCGACGGAAGAAGAGAAGAAGCGGGACGTAGGTTGGAGAAAATGAGAGCTGCTCAGGAAGCAGCAAGCACATAAACCTCTGAGCAAACAAATGGTAAATGTATAGAGAAAGAAAGATTATGAAAACTATGAATGCTCAAGTCAAGTGTATTCACTGCAAGTTATCTTTATAGAAGGGCGCAGTTACTGGTATTATATAGATTTATTACACACAAAGTGATATATTTCAAGCATTTATTTCTTTTCATTTTGCTGATTATGGCCCACAGGTAATGAAAACTCAAAATTCAGTATCTCAGAAAATTAAAATATTACATAAGACCAATAAAAAAAAAGATTTTTAATACAGAAATGTTGGCCTACTGAAAAGTATGTCCATGTATGCACTCAGTATTTGGTCGGGGCTCCATTTACGTGAGTTACTCCTTCAATGTAGTGTGGCATGGAGCCGATCAGCCTATGGCACTGCTGAGGTGTTATGGAAGCCCAAGATGCTTTGATCGTGGCATTCAGCTCATCTGCATTGTTGGGTCTGGTGTCTCTCACCTTCCTGTTTCTCTATGGGGTTTAGGTCATGCAAGGTTGCTGGCCAATCAAGCACAGTGATACCATGGTCATTAAACCAGGTACTGGTACTTTTGGCAGTGTGGGCAGGTGCCACGTCCTGCAGGAAAATGAAATTAGCATCTCCATAAAGCTTGTCAGCAGAGGGAAGCATGAAGTGCTCTAAAATTTCCTGGTAGACAGCTACGCTGACTTTGGACTTGATAAAACACAGTGGGCCAACACCAGCAGATGGCATGGCTCCCCAAATTATCACTGACTGTGGAAACTTCACATTGAGCCTCAAGCAACTTGAATTCTGTTACAGTCCACTCTTCCTCTAGACTCTGGGACCTTGATTTCCAAATGAAATGCAAAATTGACTTTCATCTGAAAAGAGGAGTTTGGACCACTGAGCAACGGTCCAGTCCGTTTTCTCCTTAACCCAGGTAAGACGTTTCTGACATTGGTTCAAGAGTGGCTTGACACAAGGAATGCTGTGATAGTTGTAGCCCACATCCCGGATACGTCTGTGTGTGGTGGCTTTTGAAGCACCGACTCCAGCCGCAGTACACTCCTTGGGAATCTCCCCCCAAATTCTTGAATGGGCTGTGCTTCACAGTCCTCTCAAGGCTGTGAACCTTTTTCTTTCCACTCAACTTTCCATTAATATGCTTGGATACAGAACTCTGTGACAGCCTGCTTCTTTAGCAATGACCTTTTGTGGCTTCCCCTCCTTATGGAAGGTTTCAATGACTGTCTTCTACTGAACCAGACTGAGAGACCATTTAAAGGCCCAGGACACCTTTGCAGTTGTTTTGGGTTAATTAGCCGAGTGAAGTGGGACACCAGGGGCCTCATGTATAAACGGTGCGTACGCACAGAAATATTGCGTAAGAACGTTTCCATGTTCAAATCGTGATGTATAAAACCTAAACTTGGCGTAAAGCCATGCACATTTCCACGGTAGCTCATACCCTGTCATACGCAAGTTCTCTGCTCGGTTTTGCAGACTGGCAACACCCAGCGTCAAAGCAGTGCTACTGTTCCTGTGTGGTTTATCTTTCTTTTTTAGATCCACATCCCTGACGGGGCTTTATAAATACACTGAAATTAACCGGATATTGCTTATTAGTTTAATGCATCTAATTTGTAATTAACCTGTAACAATATAATGGTCCACAGAATGGTCAAACTATTCCAAATACCATAACTGCTTTAGCGTTGTTACTCTCACTGCACCTTCTTCTTCTTCTTTCAGCTGCTCGCGTTAAGGGTTGCCACATTGGATCATCTTTTTATATATTACTCTCACTGTACCACTCAGAGTATTTATATCACTGTATCTAAGTGTGAATCACAGCTGTACAGCAGCTGATTGGAAAGAGAATTATCGGTATACAGCATCAAGCATATGCTGCCTCAGCCATTCGCTATTTGAACTGCTCTCATCCGACAAACGCTTCAGAGTCTTTCCTGTACTGACCTCACGGTTCAGAAACAGCTTCATCACAAGAACTCTAAACGCACTCCTTTAGTCCATCAAGTGCTCCTTGTAGAACTGTCTGTAATTATAAGTACAATCACCTCACTGTAAACTTGTGATACAGTTAGAATATTGCACAACCTGAGCCACTTTATAAAGTGCATATTTACATATGATGACGATATTTTTAAGATGAAATGCAGCAAAATATGTTTATTATATTATACAGATAAAACTTTAACTACACAGTGCCGCAGTGCTAGCCAGAAGCTGTACTTTGTTCATGGATTGTTTATGCCTCGCACTGTATACTTGCTGTGGCTGGCACGGCACTCGAAGGACAGATGGTTAGAATAATTAAACATTATGAAGATTTTTCAATGTTCCTTAAAAGTTTTGAAGAATCGGCATTCTAAGCTTACAGATGACTTAACATCTGTTACAGAGCTGTTGCGTGGCGTTTGGGTATTTGGAGAAAGAAAAGTAAGGACAGGAATTGGGTATTAGTACGTTTGAAAGAGACAGTACTTTAGTACGTTTGAAAGAGACAGTACTTCTGTAATAAAGTATTTCATCGAAGGTCGCGCATGGTGCAGCAAGCATCTTGCGTGAGACATGAACAATCACTGCGCCACCGTGTTCCCATGTTTAATAACATGCTTTAACTCCTATCATCATGAAAATGATATCACGTATACTTCTCAGTATTTTAATTATTCAGTGAGCTGTAATATTACGAATGTAATGGATTCTGTGTCCTGTCAGAGGAAGAGAAAGCCCAGAAGCACGTAGTGATTCCCACATATAGAAGAACACATAAAACAAAGCATTTAACATGCTACTTTAGTTATGATGGGATTTGAGAAACTAGTAAATTAAACGATTTTAAGATGAACTTTATGATGCTCTACTTTAATGACAAAATAAACTACGTGATTAAAGTGGATATTTAGAGATTAAAGTTGACATTTCGTGCTTTTTCCCCAATGTGTGCCTTTTTTTTCTCTGTACCCTAATAAGCTTTCATATGACACTCAGACGGTGGGCTACGACTCACCTTTTCACGGCGACTTTGATATGTGACAACTTCTTTTTTTATTTTGGGCACTGTGCAACTTTGTGAACTTGAGCTTTCGAGTTTCTCCGACACGTTATGTCACTCGACCAACTTCCTTTTGTTGTTTATACCACTGTTTAAACCAACAAATAGTAAGTTTTTCCTTGCCTCCACTTGGTATTCACTGAAACTCTTCTATTTTCCCTCGTACTTTTGCCATTGTCTTTTCACAGAAGGCTGATCTTAAGGGCTATTATTACTGATTTGCATATTCAAAGAGGCGTAATTCTGGGAGGAGATGGGGCAGGACAGCAGGCGCATGGATGTGCGTTACTTTTCACGCTGACCGGGATTTATGTAGCGGAAGAACGTGGAAGTTGGCGAATGCACAGATTTATGCATCTGGATTTTTTTGTGCTTAAGTATGTAACGGCCGACCCGTTACCCAGCCAGCAGCTACACTTCCAAGACCTGTGGCCTGGATAAATTACTGAGGCTAATCTATAAATACCAAACCGTACCTCTAACAAATAAAATTTTGCCCAGAATCGACGGTTTAAACATAAGCACACAAAAGCAGATATGTAAAAATAGGCGGATAAATATATTAAATGAAACAATAACAAAGAATGCAAATTTCACACGTAGAAAATAAGTATATATATATATATATATATATATATATATACACAGTTAATATGTATATCCCTCCACCAGAAAAACGAGACAACATCATATATACAATTACAAACCCTCCCTTGTCCCAGTAACATATAACAAACACAAATAACAATGAATGAATACGGAAAATGGCAATGATAGTGAACTTGAGTCCGAGTTTACAACTGTCCTGAATACAGATGACTGGTCAACAGATAAGTGATGTGTTTGAATTTCCTGGAAAAAATGGAACAATCTCACAGTGAATCCTTGGCATGTGGTGGATGATATAGTCCAACCCCAGGGTCTCTGGTGATGATTGAATTGAAATAAGTCCGGTGGAATGAAAAACAAACTGGTACAAAAGTGCGATGTGGAAAACGGCAGGTAAAGTTGGTTCATTGTCGTGAAAATGTAATCTCCATCTTTCTCCTTCATTTTTTTTTCCTCTGTTTCCTCCTGAACAGAGTGTATCTTCATTCAACCCCAAATCCATTTCCTCAGGCATATCGTGTCTGCAGAGGGGGTTGCTTTCTTCTTTCCAAAAGTTTTTGAACTTTTTTCATGTTGGCCCTTTAGGTGGTCATCTTGGCTGGACGAAAACCCTCCTGAATATTCTGGGGGTGGAGTTGTGGCCATTGGTCCGGACAGATATTTGCCGCCACGTGAAGAATTGCCACACATGTCAACAGCTGAAGAACCCACCTGGTAAACCATCAGGGATGTTACATTCGACAATCGCAGTTGGATCGGGGGAGACTTTGGGAGTCGATCTGATGGGGCCATTTCCGATGACCAGCTCCCAAAAGACTGTCCTGAAGGTGGCAGTGGATTATTTCTCCAAGTGGGTGGAGCTATTTGCACTGACAGATGCCCATGCCAGCAAGGTGAGCTCCACTCCGAAGAATGAGATATTCACCCGCTGGGGGGTCCCGAAGAACATCATTTCGGACAGGGGTCCCCAGTTCATTCTCATAATCTGAAGGTCCTGAGTTCGGTCCTCAGTAAAGGCACCACTTGTGTAACGGCCAACCCCTTACCCAGCCGGCAGCTACACTTCCAAGACCTGTGGCCTGGATAAATTACTGAGGCTAATCTATAAATACCAAGCCGTACCTCTAACAAATAAAATTTTCCCCACAATCGACGGTTTAAACATTAGCACACAAAAGCAGATATGTAAAAATAGGTGGATAAATATATTAAATGAAACAATAACAAAAAATGCAAATTTCACACGTAGAAAATAAGTATACGATATAGAAATGTATATCCCTCCACCAAAACAACAACGTGACAACATCATATATACAATAACAAACCCTCCCTTGTCCCAGTAACATATAACAAACAGAAATAACAATGAATACAATACAATACAATACAGTTTATTTTTGTATAGCCCAAAATCACACAGGAAGTGCCACAATGGGCTTTAACAGGCCCTGCCTCTTGACAACCCCCCAGCCTTGACTCTCTAAGAAGACAAGGAAAAACTCCCAAAAAAACCTTGTAGGGAAAAATGGAAGAAACCTCGGGAAAGGCAGTTCAAAGAGAGACCCCTTTCCAGGTAGGTTGGGCGTGCAGTGGGTGTCAAAAGAAGGGGGTCACTACAATACAATACACAGAACATGAATGAATATGGAAAATGCCAATGATAGTGAACTTGAGTCCAAGTACTGTATACAACTGTCCTGAATATAGATGACTGGGCAACAGATAAATGATGTGTTTGAATTTCCCAGAAAAAAATGGAACGACCTCACCATGAATCCTCGGCATGTGGTGGATAATGTAGTCCAACCCCGGGGTCTCTGGCGATGATTGAATTGAAATAAGTCCGGTGGAATAAAAAACAAACTGGTACAAAAGCGCGATGTGGAAAACAGCAGGTAAAGTTGGTTCGTTGTCGTGAAAATGTAATCTCTGTCTTTCTCCTTCCTCCCCTCTGTTCCCTCCTGATTGTTTATATAGTAGTGAGCCAGCTGTAATTGTTTGATTGTTAATAAGGTGCTGTCCATCTTGGGGCTGCGGTCTCTTTCCATCATCCCTCCCCCCTGTATTTATGGGGACGACATTTACTAACGCAGTCATTATAAACAGCAAACGGGAAGATGGAAACAAAATGCACTCAGTACAAACATTGAAAACACTATTACTATGTATTAACAAAATCATCACTAACAGACAGGATTTAAGCCTGACACCATCACTACTGTTGTGGGTTCAAAAAAAAACAGCGCTGATTTAAGAGCCACCTGGGAAAAGAGGCAAGGTCAGAAGAAAGAGAAGATCAAAAGCAGGAGATCAGAAATAGTAGCAACCAAAGCCAAAACATTAAGACAAAATTCAAAGTCAAAAAAGGTAAAAAAAAAAAAAAAAAAGTTCTAAAATGAGAATAAGAAAGTAACAAAGAAAGGTTTTTGGGGAATCTGTGTACTCAAAAACAGAAACAGCTCTGAGGTGCACTTTGATCCCTTCATGTTGTCATTGACAGTTCTGACCTCAGAGGACATGCCCCTAGCAACATGGCCACTGTCCTAACAACAGGAACTCAAAATATCACCATCAATAAATAGAGAAAATGATGTGGGAAACAATACAAATAATTATTTACAAACAAAACTAAGTCAACAGGTGAAAAATGAAATGTAACCACCAGAATCCTTGGGGTAGAAAACCACCAAATACACAAGAAAGTAACAAATATCAAGGATCCTGACAATTATGCGATGGTTACCACCTACTGGTAAAGCCAGTAATGCAGGGTGGAAGGGCTCGCAACCTGGACCTGCTGTCATGTAGAAAACAAAGAAAAATTGCAATGCTAACGGCCGCACATGCTTTGCTTACTCATTCCCAATCACACATGTACTGCCACCATCCTGTTAAATTCATTTTGAACCCAAACTACAAGCACAAAGAGGACATGCACTTGTGGGGACATCAGGTGACCGGTGGAGGGTAATGGTCAGAATTCACATGCAATCAGAGGGCAGATTGTTACACTGGAGTCACAACCAAGCCAAAACCCCAAATAGAGCAGCTCAATGAAGGAGGTGTTGAACCTTTGCAGGAGGGTCATTGCATGTGAGATGCTATAAAATGACAGCCAGCAGGCCAGTCCAGATACACACCTATTCTGGGGCTGTAGGGGGCGCTGATTACAGTCTCTTTGTTACTGTGGTACACAGAGTACTGGGAATTAACCCAGGACAAACACCAGGACTTGTCATTGTTCCCAAGGCCACACATTCCCTACTCCTTTCCTGCTCAGCCCTTGAAATGAGACCCCGACTGACACATAATCTCCAGTGCACTCCACCTCCCAGTAGCAGTGATTCCCAGTCAGAGCCTCTCTGCACAGAACTTGGCTGAGGTAGTCAAATCTGTCAGGGTGATCAGGATATTCAGTTTCTGTCATCTCCCATGTCACCTTCCTGTTCTTTTCACATAGGCACAGGTAACAATCGACTGTGTTGGGGTCCATTGTGAGGGGAATGAAGTCTAAAAGGCGACAAAAGAAAACAAGTGAGGAAATCTGTGAATGTGGGATCTGTGGGCATTGAAACTGTAGCTGTATCTAATGAAGATTCAAACAAATTCCTGGTTGCAGCATTCATTTAACTTTACCATTAACATCACCCTGCGTCCTGGGAGGTGTTATACATGTATGGCTGCTGATGACATGGAACTTATAATGTCATGCATTACAATGGCATCATTATAAAACAGGGCATGGTGTGAACATCAGCATTCAAGCTTTTAGATGAAATACAAAAATCTTTAGTAAGAATCGCATTTAGTTAGGGAAAGGGCATATGCTTATAATAGGACCTCCGCTCTATTTTTACATCTGACTTAGCTTTGGTTTTGCTTTAATGCTGTGGTGTTACTGGCTCCCTGACTATGACAGGTCAACTCTCAGAGTGATTTTCATGGTGGTCCACCTATAAACGACTCTGTTTATTTCCCAGTCCTTGTTATTCAAAAGTCTTCAAACCTGCCATTTCTACCTGCAAAAATACACAACAGTTCTAAGAGCACAGCTAACAGGCCAGGATTGTCAGATCTTAATAAACCCCTGGTGGTATATTATAGGAAAAGTCTTCATCAGTCAGTCAACTAGAGAAGGTTGGGTTCTCTTCTATTTCATGCAGGATAGAGAGACAGTGGTGCTGGCTGACATTCATCTAATTGTCTTTTATCAGCCACATCTATGTTTTCTTTACCTCTGGTTCAGTGGAGCCTCCTGCTGGCCTTGGCATTAAACTTAACCACCGAGGCCCTGCAAGATAAACCATCCAAAACCTTCAGCACTCAGCACATGAAGACCAGAGGCTTCTAGCTTGACGTTTTTTTTCTTTTATGTCACAAGTTGTACATCTACAGTTTTTTTGAGATTCAATTACTGCTGGTTTTTCTTTCATTGCTATCTCTTGATCTCCACAGTGTGGAATCAAAAACAGGAAAAAGAAAAAGAAAAAACAAGGAAAGTGAGAGCTGGTAGGATTCTTTTGACTTTTTGTGTTTGTCCTCTTAGTGATGTTTGTTCACTTGACACTTGTTTCCCACTTGTGACTCCCCTAAGGGTATCCCTGTCCTGATCTCTCTCTCCCAGGAAGCACCAGCATCACAATCAGCTCACACAACACAGTCAGTCATACAACACTCACATGGTACTTTCTGCTAGTTTGCATCTTAAAAAGTGGATTGGTTTGTGTTCTGAGGACACATTCAGCCAAAGCACAAACTCACATTGCAAAAATGCAGCTCTGCTCTGAGGTTCATGAGGCTGTAGTGGGAAAATTGGAGCTTCATGATCTGAAAATATGAAGAAAAGAGAAGAATGGAAACTGTGAAGATGGCATTGTTTAATGTTAAATTCTTAAACATGTATTACAAATACTGTATAATTACACTAAAATGACATACATATAAAGCACAAAACATGATGTTGCAACGCAGTACCAACAGAAAACTCCATGGCATATTCTTTTTTTTCCTTTTTAACCCTAAATTCCAATGGCCCTGTCTGCCTCATTTTGAAATGGATCACAACACTGGAAAAAGAATGAAGGTCCAACATCAATAGCGAGAAATCGTCCACTCAAAGTTACACAAAGTGCCACCAAATGGTAATAAGAAGAGAAAGAAAGTTGGCAGGACTTAAAAAGTGAATAACGTCTACAATGACCTCAAAAACCAAATAAAAGAACATACCATCAAGATGATCATTTAGGAGGTTGAGTGTCCCAAAGGCTCAGCCTCCTACACTCTGTTACTTTAACACAGAATTTCAAGGATGTCTGAAGATCACACTGTCCACTCTGGACCAGTGGATGGCATTAATAAAATCTGTGAGTTAAGGGGGGCTACACCAGCTACTACTTTAGATGTGATGAGAAGGATTTTAAGAGCAGCTCTACACTTGCCTGGAAACCAGTGAAGTGATTCATCAACTGCAGTTACACTCCCTTATTGATTTTACATATGATATAAAATGTTACATAGAGATGCTTATTATATAAAATGTTGCACAGAGATTTTTATTAAATAAAATGTACATGTTTCTATGCTGACTATATGTCTTAGTTTTCATTCTGGTCCTTTCTGTCATATCTTGCTTTAGCCAGTCCATAAAGCTTTGTTAAAGTGAGTTCTGTTTAAAATATGGCAGCTTTTCGAGATCCACCAAACTGAGACACCATCTTCATTTTGCAGAATTTCTAAGGAAGAGAAGAAACATTTTAGTAAATATAAGAGAAAGACATCTGTGTGTCAAAGACAGTACCTGAGTTCTCAGTAAATTCAGCCAAATGAAATTTCAAGCCTGTTAATTTAAGAGGATTCAGCTTTGCTTTACTGGGTTACCACCAAATATCAGAGCTTTGTCTTCTTCTTTTTGTAATTTAGAGGCATATTTTTCATTAACTCATTGTTTTATCTCAATAAAACAATACACGGAACTGAAGTAGACTTTTTTTTGTAAAGAAGCATGTAAATACAGGTGGGTGCCATCAATCTACAAAAAGAAGCTGATGTTTTATTTCAAAATCACATCTCTAATGGTAAGACATAAAGAGAAAAAAGAACTGATGAGTGCAACACACCCTGAGGGATACCAAGTCAAACTGAGGACAGGATAGGCAAGTGCAGCCTTCAGACGCTGACCAATCATTAAAACAATAGGATAAATAAGAAGTCAATCACGCAAAGACAGCATCTGACAAGCCAAGTCAGTCAAAAGTGTTCCATTTACAACTAAAACCTTAATAAGAGTGCCATTGGAGGAAATGAAAACATTATTCGTTAAATGACCTGAAGCCGTCTCTGTTCTGTCACCGAGTAGAAAGCCTGAGTGACGTGTTTGGTAAACATGTTTTCTCTGAAAACTTTATACATAAATAGTAAATATGAACTTGTGCAATATTCCAAAGTACATTTTAATCTTAATCTGAATTCTTTTAAAAAGGTCCAACAATGGCTAGTTAGTAGGAATCAGGGACAATGAAATTAATAAAGATTTATTAATTATTTCCAATATTGGCTGCACAAAAACTGCAAGTGACTTTTTCAATAAATTACTTAGAATTGTGCCTGAATTTAATATAGTAGGTGTCATTTTAGAAATTAAATATAAAATCTCCTGTTTTAATTTATTAAGCTGACAAATGCAAGAGGTGAACTATTTTGATGCAATGCAGTTAAAGCTCGAGGCTGACTGCTTTTGTTATCAAAATTATCGTTATCTGTCATTGATGGTATTCCTATACTAATTCTACATAGAGTTATGTTGGTTATAATCTTTGTATTTTTAGGTTAGCTGTTGTTCTACGTAAAGCCTGGGGGTTTTCATATTTTCATCTATTAATCTATAGTAGTAATCAGACTCCCTCTTATCCAGAGCTTTCTTTTACTGGTCGATACTTTCATGCAATCCAGTGAACTTGCAACTTTATTAAAATGTATCTAATTTGCATAATTTCAATTAAGACAGCTTTTTCAATTTTTTTTATTTAAGAGAAAAAATTCCCATACAATATCGAACAGTTCAACATAAATACAATAAGATAAGCTATACTACCATACGGTGATTGTGTTCATGAAGAAAAAAAAAAATTACGATTAAAAAAAAAGTCAGGAAACACATACACAGCCCCCTTACTTTACTCACTTTGGATAAATAAAATGTAAACTTTTTTTTTTTACTTTTTTAACCTAGTCTGCAAGAGCTATAACAAACAGTATCCAGTTTTAAAAGGCCTGGGAAACAGGATGTGTGAATTCAGGTATCCTGAGTTTATTTATTTTCTTTCATACCTAAGCAGTATTTACTTATAAAACTGTTCTGAAAGAATGATTTGGTGTTCATTCTATTACAAACGTCCTAACCCTAAAAGGTTAATAAAGGCCCCCATTGGTTAATTAATATTGTGGCTTACGTCTTCTTCCATTTTCAGATTGATGTTAATGACATTGATTTCTTTGTGATTAGTAAACTTGTGAAATGTGCAGATGACACTAAACTTGGAGGAATGAATGGCAGACACTACGTAGGAGGTAAAAACAATTCAGAAAAACCTAGACAAACTTCAAAACTGGATGAACACTTGGAAAAGTGAGTTTAATGTAGAAATGTGAATAATGCTCATGTGAACAAAAGGAATGTGAATTATAAATACACGATGGAAGACACTGAATTATAGGAAGAGACCTCTGGAATGAATTCAAAGGTTTATGCTGGCAGAATATTTTCATCATCTGAGACATGTTTAGAAGCAATTAAAAAGGCAAATAAAAGGTGTCACACATGTGCAATTGGGAAACAGTTTACGGGCCCAAATAATTGTGTGTTCCTGCCAGACCAGGGGTTGACGCTGTACTCTAACGCTTTTCCTCCATTACCTGCAGAACAACTGAAGAACCAGTCCAATGATCACTTCCGGCTAAAGAATACCCCATGAAGTCACTTCCGGGTTCCACCCCTCAGAGGTCCCACCTCCAGATGATGTCACTCTGATCCCAGAAGGCTACTTTCTTGTTACATCACTTCCTGTTATTTCATTATATACAGTATATGCCAATTATTTCTGTAATAGTCATTTTTATTCTGGACTCTTTGGAACCTTTGAATTTGTTTTTGTGTTTTTTGTTACAAAGGTTATGTTCTATCATAAAAACTGTTGAATATAAATCAAGGGATGTTATACTCAGACTATGTAATGCACTAGTGAGATCAACCAAGTGCATCCCAGGACTTGAGGGTGTGTCATAGAGTAATAGAATCTGAGAACTGAATCTGTTTGGTCTTGAGCAGAGGAGACTTTGTGGGGACATAATCCAGGTCTTCAAAATTCCCAAAGGTAAAAAGGTAGATCCAGCAGAATTCTTTCAACCTAAGGGTGAATCTTGTACTTGAGGAGATCAGTGGAAATTAAGGGGAAGTGCATTTAGAACTGAAGTCAGGATGCACAACTTTATGTAAAGAGTTGTGGGAATCTGGGAAAAAAAAACTACCAAGCTATGTAATTGGAGAAAAAACCCTGAGAACCTTTACAAAGGATTTGGATAAGATATTGGGACAACTTTGCTATTAGATACACAAATAAGCAACAAATGGACTGGATGGTCTCCTATTAATTGTCATATCTCTTATGTTACTAATAACCACCACTGTGGTTCCTCGCATATATTAAAACAATTGAAAATGTCAATGAGAGTCCTGACCAGCTCTTTTTCTGTATCATTAATAAATTCCTTTCAAATTATTAAACATTCTCAAAAAAATTCCTCAGTAGGACAGAATATCAATTCCTGTTAGGGATGAATTTGAATTACTCCAAACAAGCAAGAAGAGTCTTTACAAAAACAGTGTAGTATAGAATACCACCAATGACTTTTCCTCATATAATGTCATCCCAAGTACTGCTGTCAAATTTTCGGGAGTGATTTTAGATTTAAAATGTAAATGTAAAATATATGCAGAAATTCTAAGCTAAAATGATCCAGCTCTCCCAGTAAATGTGACCTAATGAGGTGACTCCCTTATGATGACACATCAGATACATTCTAGACGGATGTGTGTATGTGTGCCCAATGTACATTTTCTTACACTGTTTAACTAAATGACAACATCCCTGCTCACATTCAAGAGGAGTGTATTTTATGAACAGATTGGCACTACAGTATACCCTTTTCAATGAAAGATCCTTTTCTTTTCTTAATCCTTGACATCACTAAATTGTAAATTCCTTGAAATTTGTTAATAAAATCTAGAAATCCTATTTGAATATTAACCTGCATCTCTTCAGTAACAGAAATTGATAGAAGATGAGGAAAATGTTTTCTAACTTATATTTGGAAAGTATAACGTGGGACATTGTATGTATTACAGATGATCTATTTTGAAGTTTCTGAAGGACTAGTAACCACTGTAAGCTGAATACTGAGCAGGTTACAGAAGGTTGGACTGGTTATTATATACAGCTGGAGCTGGTAAGACCATCCAAGTGAATTACTTTTCATTTTATTTGCCTTTGTTTTCAGAGATGGACCTGGCCTGCTTTGACTTGTGCTGTGAAGCACAGTTGTGTTACTCTTAGACCACATTCTCTCAGATATGTTGTGATGGTGTTGTCTTTTTAGTGCTGTGTGTGTATGGGAGATACTTTAACCTTTAAAGCAGACAGTCACAGAAGAGGACCTGGCATTCCACATCCAAGTGGATTTTCAGGCGATCACAGGAAGTACAGGGTTACGTTACACCAATGCATGCTGAACTTGAGAGAAAGCACTGAATATAGTTATTGTCATGGCTCTGGATACATGGCCACATCTTGCCCTAAAGTGCCATCAAACTAAAAAGCCCACCCTATGTTAGGATTGGTGGGGTAGGCAGTTGTGGTCAGACCCCTTGAGGAGATTGCTTAGTGATGTCTGTGAAGACTGTAAAGTCATTAATTCTGTCTGCAGTGATTTTGTTATTTGTTGCTTTTTTGTCATAATGTAGAACTCCTTCTCTACATTTACAAATAGGGCATTTTAAAGAGTTCATCTTTTTTTACTTAGTGTTTTACTCCATTTGTAATTATTGGATTTTTCTGGGTTAAAAAAACCTAAACCACAGACTAACTGGTTTGCTAAAGAAAGAGAATGAGGGGAAATGTTTACTTTAAGGACTATTTACAGCAGGTCAAAGTGCCTCACATTCAGTGTTAGACTGTTGAGACATTGCCTCCTCCAAATAAAGATTTTAGTGATGTGTTTAACAAGAAATGGTCTTTACATCTCCTTCATCAAAGGACTATGATTGTGCAATTGACCTTCTTAATTGTTTGCCCATTATCTTATGGAAATCTCCCGGAATCTCAAGCAATGGAAAATAGTATTGAAGAAAATCTTCAAAATTTGAGACATTCTGCCAATTGGTGCGAAAGAAAGATGTCTGTCTCTGCCCTTATATGGTTTACTGGGAACTCAGTGAGATTACAATAAAGAATAATTTGTCGTCACACGCGCACATGGGAGTCAGTTTTAGGGCTTAACTGAAGGTAAGCTACAGAGTCAGAGCTTGCTGAAATGCACTAATGCATTTTCTCCCTCTTCCATAGAGTCCCAGAAGGAAAGAACAACTAAAGCCCCGCCTACTTTCAACATCAGACCATGCCCTTCTGCCAACCTCACTTCTGCCCATGTCCCACCTTTTTTTATTGAACTGCTATTAAGCTCAAGAACTCCATTCACCCAGGGCTCAGTCTTGAATGATTACTTTTCAATTATTTATGTTGCTGACAATATGCAGGGGGATTCCTTAAAACTTTGTAATTGTTTTTGGTTTCTTCACACTGTCCAAATAATTTCTTCTCTACTTAACTAAGTAACAGTTTCAGTTCTTTTAACAAAACTTGATTTAAGGAGTTCATATAATTTAATGTGCATTAGAAGGAGCAGCGAGTTAAAATAGCCTTTAAGGCCACCAAGGCACAATATAAGTTCTGAGGAATGCTTTTAGGTTAACAGATACCCCTGGTGTTGTTCTGTCATTCATTAACTTGTTAGTGCTGCTATAATATTTGTGGGTGATTTTGAATTAGAAATCTGATTTACCATTGACTCTGTTCTCTTTTTTTAAATTGCGCAATTAAAATTGTCAACTTTTAAGCCACCACTTGTTGAATTAGGATCGGTGAATTCTTCCAGTTCTAGTTCATTGAATTGTTTAACTAAGCTGTGGGACACCTGAAGACTACTTTGGGAGAACCTTTTGATGATGGGAACCTTTGCTAAATGGTTTGCTAATTATAACATCGAAAATGAGCTGTGCAAATGTAGGCCTGCCAGAAGGTGTGACTCTCCGCACCAGACATGAAGCTAAGAGCTGTATCCCATAAAATGACTCCAAAATAAATTAAATAGATCCTTGCATTATTTTCAAATTCATCCTGTTATTTACAAGATAACTCTCTCTTCTCATTTCAAGATTTTTCTACATTTAAACCAGATAGGTTTCTACATTTAAACCTATATGAAGAGCTCCCCAACTCAACCAACTTCATTAATGGTTTTGTGTCAAGGTTTTGGTAACTAACTGTATGCCTTTGGTTATTAACTTCTGCCAATTATCATTTTAATGTCATTTAGAGTTTAGTGCTTTTTAACCACAGAGTCTCTGGATTTTAATATCAAACATTGTTTTACTTTCTTGATGAAATGTTCATTTCCTGGTCTAGTTACCCCTACTCTTGTAGAGTGACACATTTGACCCCCTGCAGATGATTATGGATGTAAGTTGCAGCAAAACTGAGTCTGGGATAATAAGCAGTTTGGTGTAAAATAAAAGATCCTTTTGTTTAGATTGGAAACCATCTCTCTATTATAAAAAGAAATCCTGTAAAGCAAAAGCAAGGCAACGATACGTGATCTTCTCGGAAGTTCTCGGTAGACATTTAAAAGACCTCCGAAACAAAAGAGACTTGCCACAGAGCGTCTCGCGGGGACCGTAAACATGAGACTTGGTGCCAAGAGATTGTCCCAGAGCCCTCTCGCGGGGACGTGGAACATGAGATTCTTGAAAGACACGTCCTACTTATAAAAGATATCATATAAGAGCACACCCATCAAAAAACAGTCAGTCGCAGTAAAAGCACGTAGTGCACACAGATCATGCACTCTCGACACATTTAAAGCGTATAAGGACAATATGGAGAATAGAGACCCAAAGGCGTTGGAGAGAAAAAAAGGCAGATAAGAGATTATGAAAGCAGTGGAATTCAAAAGGCTCAAACAAACGATGGCGCGATACACATGCAGAGAAAGGTACAGAATATGAAAGCAGTAAAATTAGAAAGTATTGTAGCATCCCAGCCAGGTTGAGGCCTTTTTGGTTTTAAGTGGATGTTCGGTCCAATTGAGGGAGGGCGGAGTACAGCACAGAAGACTGATAGCGGGATATTGATTGATGCGGTAAGGGGGGACGAGATGCTGGGGATGAGGGATTGGAGAGGGTGCTAGAAAGTTGTGTTTGGGGTTACGAAGTCAGCGATTGTTCAAGTAAAACTTTTGTGACACTTTATCATGTCAGTCGGTACAGTATCAAAGAAAAGATAGAAAAGATCTCATTACTGAAAAACAAAAGGTGATTAATCATCAGAACCAGGTGTAATTGAAAAAAGAGCAGGACAAATCGAGATCAGAAATAAAAGGCAAAGAGTAGACAACAAAGTCATTTCGCATTCACATCATTCAATGCACAAAATGTGGATTTACACAATAAAAGACCATACGCTATGAGAATCTGTGGTCCCGGAACAGTTAAAGCAATGACAAGTTGAATTTCAAAGAATACATAATTTGGTCAGGTGTATATTTATGATCACGGAGAAGCGATGCAAATTTTAACAGGCAAAAAGAAAGGTAATACATATATTTCGAGAATATCGTTACACATCAAAGGAGATCCATCCATCCATCCATCCATTATCCAACCCGCTATATCCTAACTACAGGGTCACGGGGGTCTGCTGGAGAGAATCCCAGCCAATACAGGGCGAAGGGAGGAAACAAACCCCGGGCAGGGCGCCAGCCCACCATATTCAAAGGAGATCGTGATATGTCATTCGTATTAAAATGTTTACAGTTTACCATGAGAGTGGCTTTTGCTATGACAATAAATAAATCACAGGGACAAACATTAGAAAAAGTCAGATTATTTACTAGAGAAACAAAAACAATATTCACTCACGGGCAGTTATACGTTGCGTTGTCACAATGTGTCTCCAAAAAATATTGTTTTTAATGAAGCTTTAGTAAAAGTGCAAATAATGAAATTGAAACAATTCCAAAGAAAAAAAAAAAAAATTGTATATCCGATTAACCAAAAACAGGGGTTGGCGAGTGAAGTGAGCAGGGGACGAAGTCCCCTAGTCTTAAATAAAGCCAACCCTGGCTCCTCCAAGTAAATGTGTCAATGTACTCATATGATTAGTGGGATGGGAGGAGACACTGAGGCCAAACTAAAAAGAGTCAAATGACATAAACAAGTGGTGTCAGACCAATATTTAGTGTGTCTTGAAGTTGTCAGAGTTCTGACGTGAACCTCATATTTGTAAATCAATAATAACATGTTTTAGCATGGAAAGCTCTTCGTAACATATAAGGGGGGACCCAAAAATAACAAGAATTTATTTCTGGAGTTGTAACGTTTGCCGGCTAGGTGCTGTATTGACTGCCCTGTGCATCAGTTGGCCAAGCAGCATCCTTGGCGAAAGGTCTGTAAGGTAGGTGAAATTTCTTTTCTTGAGCCACTGTTGCTGTCTACGTCGATTTTGTGATGGCAGACTTGAAAGAATAATGTGTTTGCATCAAGTTTTGTTTCCTTTGGGGAAAACAGTAGCAGAAGCTGTCAGAATTCTTCAAGAGGCTTTCAAAGAAGAAGCTTTGAGCCAGGCTTAATTGTTGTGTTAGATTTGTACCTTCTGTGAAAATATTTCTTTGATATTTGGACTTCAGGCTTCATACATTATATAGTTTATGCCTACATTTTGTCATCTACTGCTAGAATATAAAAAACGTTTCTGTTTTAACAATGTGTTTACACAGATTACTGTAGAAACGGAACAGACATGAAATGCGTGTGTTCCAAACAACAATCTATTATTTCCACTCTAAAACTCCGCTTCACTCCCAGAAAATCAATCAAGGCATGAGTTGGGAGACGTTTGTGCACATTCTAAGTCGGTGGGGGGATGGAATAGCCGGCTACTTGCAGCTTTTCTTTTATCAGCACATTTAGATTAACAAAAGACGCTGGCGGAGAGGTGAGAACGGTTTTAAGAAGCGATTTAAGGTGGGATGGATTTACGAGTTTTTTCGTAGGCTCTGGTAATTCTAGTGTTAAAGTGCTGAAATGATGGTGTGATACAGTGTGGAGAAAATGACCTGAATTGTGGGGATCAGGCGAGTGGCTTCTGCATCACGACAACAGCATTTTTCTGTTGGCAGCAGTTTCTCACGAAAAATGGGATGGGTTTCCATGTTACCCACAATAAAAACGGACTTTCCACCCTGCAATTTCTCTCTTATTTCCAAGAATGAAGAGGAACCTTAAAGGAAAGCGTTTGCAGGATGTAGAGGAGGAAAATAAGCAAACAATGGAGACACTGAAGGCTATCACTTTGCAGGAGTTTCAGAAATATTTTGAACAATGGAAAAAGTGGTGGGACAAGTGTATTGTGTCTCAGGGAGAGTATTTTGAGGGTGATTACATTATGGAAATGTTCAGAGAAATATACAATTTAAACAAAAAAACTAAATCTGAGCACATGACACCAAGCATATTAACCACCTGATGGGCAAAAACTTGCATTTTTATGAACTTTTGTATGAAATTTTTATGAACTTTTAAAGTGCAATCCATCCTAAACAATTTGATAGATACATGTAACAGACCATGTCCATAGTAAAAGTCTTTCAGACAGATAAGACTTGGAGAACACCATTCCTGTCGGAAATGCTAACATGTCACACCAAGACCTAAGTCCAGCTGAGGTGTTGACCTTTCAACACTTAAACCTTATATTCAATGATTTTCCTGCTAGGGCAGCACAGTGGCGCAGTGGGTAGCGCTGCTGCCTCGTAGTTAGGAGACCGGGGTTTGCTTCCCGGGTCCTCCCTTTGTGGAGTTTGTATGTTCTTCCCGTGTCTGCTTGGGTTTTCTCCGGGCACTCCGGTTTCCTCCCACAGTCCAAAGACATGCAGGTTAGGTGCATTGGCGATTCTAAATTGTCCCTAGTGTGTGCTTGATGTGTGGGTGTGTGTGTGTGTGCCCTGTGTTGGCTGAGATTGGCTCCAGCAGACCGCCGTGACCCTGTAGTTAGGATGTAGCAGGTTGGATAATGGATGGTTGGATGGATTTTCCTGCTGGTTCAATCTGAAATGCCAAATACCAGCTGGTAATAGGGGAAATAAAGACAGTTTATTCTGCAGGAACCAATTGAGATTTCAGCATCCCATAAAGAACTGAGGCCAATCTCAGTTTGGTTTCATGTACTTCTTCACTGGATTTAATTATGTTTTTATTGATCCTCATTCAAAGTGAATTAAATAACAATTTTAAATGATAAACTAGTTTTTTATGAAATTATATAGAAATTCTATCAGAAGTATAAAACTTTTGTTAAACTTTCAAAAGCACTGATTTATATTGCAAGTGAGGCTTTATTAGTCCCAGTGAAACACTCCACATACTGGAGAATACAGATAAATGTGAAAGAGAAGGCCTTCTTCATCATCAGGAAGGACACAAAGAGGCATGAAAGTCTGCATCAGGAGGGAAGAGGGGATGAGATTTCAAAGAGGAGAATTAAAAAAAAAATAAATTTGTTACAAAAAGAAATGTCTTTTTTTATTTATGGGATCTGTGTTGTCCATGTTGAACTGGATTTAGATGGGAAGACCCTTATTCTGGAGAGGTGTTTTTATATAGCAGAATGCATGATATTATCAGTCACAGCTTTTAAAATGCTTTATGCCACAGATCTCTATGAGTGATGTGTTGTAAGACTATAAACTACAAATAAAGAGACTGAGGGCTCATTGTGCAGGTGGATGCAGAACTGAAATAAGAACAAAACACAAGTCACTGTGGGGATTCTAGCAGTAAAGTATAACCGACGAGAAAGACTTGCTAGATCTCGTGGACTCATCATCATTTTCAACCAGACAGACTTGGCTACTGGAAAGGTGAGCTATATAGGATGTAGGGTGTGTGGTCAGAATTTAAGAAATTGTGTGATTACACATTAGGGACATTTTAGAGGTTTGATAGTCCAAAAATGACAAAACAGCAGAGATGATAAAAGAGACACTAATGTGGGCTTTGAGGTTTGAGTTGTGAGGAAATCCTGAAGGTATCGAATGTCTCCCTCCATCTTCCGCACATTTTTGGGGGCAGGTCTGTGGCCCTTCACACTCACTATTGGACGCTCCTATAGAGAAACCTTACACATACAAGCGTGCGTACGCACACAGGTGCTCACATGGTGCTTTCTTAGGTATGACTTGGACATCTTCAGCACATGACCTAAGGCTGTGGTTGGCCCTAAATACCTTAGTAATAATTACTGTGTGATTGTTAGCAAACATTTTTACTTTTATATATCTTCATGTAGCTGATGCAGCAATGTTTTTGTCTTGTGGTTTTTTTTTTTTTTTTTCTTCCCCCTCTCTTTCTGCAGGTCTAGAAGCGGATTCTGGTTCATTTATTGTTTATTCTATACGAAAATCCCCCCTTCCCCCTTTACCTCCATCTCCTCCTTTTCTCTCTTCTTTTTCTTTCATTTTTGTCTCCGTGTCCGGTTCAAATCTTAAAAACATCTGAAAATATTTCTAATAAAGTTTTGGTATCAGGCGTGGCGTCAGCAGAAGCTGTAACGCTTCACCTGAGAGAAAAACTGTAAGGCTAGTCGCCAGCATTCAGACATCAATTCTGATTGCTTCACAGCCAAACAGGACACGGTAAAAAAAAAAAAAAAAAAAAAGAATGTTTTACTTTAAGCCAACAGAGATTAAGACATGACAAGGAAGACGGGTTTGAAAGATAAGAAGGGAGTTACAAAGGTGTGTGTCACCTTCTAAACTGAAGAGAGAACTGCAGATGTATGAGAAAAGTCACCTGTAGTGCAGGTGAAAGTGGCACCTTGTATTTGTTGCATGCAGGAAGATGCTCTCTGTTGGGCTGAATGGCCTATTCCTGTAATGTTGTAAAAACTTCTCAGATTATTTGAATTTCCCTCTAAATGTTCTCACGTCCCATGCACCCCAGTCTAATCAGACTCCCTGTGTTGCTGTCACCTGCAGGAACTGGACATGGTTCTTGGTCTCTGAAACCTCTTTCAACTCAGCATCTCTCCTCTTCAGCTCTTTGATCTCCTTCTCCAGCTGTTCCATGACTCCTTTGGCCTTCTCCACTTCTCTTTTCTCTTGTTCTCTCATCCTTTCTGTCAATTCCTGCGAGTTTCCTTAATACACCGAATCAGGTCAGTGAAGTTCTTCTCATTTTCCTGTACTTCCTTTTTGACGGAGATCTGATCAGATGGAGAAAGACACTGAATTGAGGCGCTTAGTACAATACAATACAATACAATACAGTTTATTTTTGTATAGCCCAAAATCACACAGGAAGTGCCACAATGGGCTTTAACAGGCCCTGCCTCTTGACAACCCCCCAGCCTTGACTCTCTAAGAAGACAAGGAAAAACTCCCAAAAAAACCTTGTAGGGAAAAATGGAAGAAACCTCGGGAAAGGCAGTTCAAAGAGAGACCCCTTTCCAGGTAGGTTGGGTGTGCAGTGGGTGTCAAAAGAAGGGGTTCAATACAATACAATACACAGAACAGAACAAATCCTTAATAAAGCATAATAATAAAAATTTTAGAAGTACAGAGCAGAATTTAACAGTAAATGATATCATATAATAAGATTTTGATATTTTTAGAGTGCTGGAGACCTCATCCGTCAAGCTGCCTCCCCATTTGGCCATTCCACGGCTGAAACGTTGCTCGGCCAGCCAATCCGATGAAAGGGCCCCTCTTTTCCATGATTCCTGTGATCCTCCATCAGGGATGACTTTACCATAGGCAGGCAAACAACTTGGCAGGTGGGCCGTGGCACCAATTGCCACATTTGAGTACCGAGAACAGAAACAGAATAGGTGAGGGTTAGTATTCAATTATACTTATCATGTTACTTATGTTTTAGTGCTAATGACTAACAACAGAGATGCAGTATGTACAGTTAATCAGCAGCTCTAGTCAGGATATGCTAAACTGAAGTAGTAAGTCTTCAGCCGGGATTTAAAGGCTGGGACCGAAGGGGCATCTCTTATAGAAGCAGGAAGACCAGTAACAGTCAGTAAGAAGTAACAGTCAGTTATTGGTATTTACGGTAGGGGCCAACACCTGAAAGATAGATACTAAACACATATATCTAGTGTTTGCTCACCCAATTTTGATTTGAATTAATTTCATTGTCTTCTTGTTTGTTTCACTTCTGCTCACACAATTTTCTGACCCTGCATTTTTAATCTCAGTATTACAAATCTTTATTTCTCTTTTTTATTTCTTAATATTATATCATAACTGATAACTTTTCCATTTAAAGTGTCAAAGATATGAGGGTGGCAAGGTGAAAGTCCATTTTTAGTTCAAAGTACTCATGTCTTGGTAACTACGAAGTCCACAGTGGACTTAAATAAAAAACAGGCTCTCAAAGTAAAGGGTGCGTGGCATTGACACTCAGAGGGAATGTCATGATGGGCCTTACACAACCAGCAACAGAGCCCATCAAGAAAGGGGCAGGACAAAGAATTCCCATCAGATATTAAACTATCTATCCATCGTCTAAACCCACTTATCCACAGAAGAGTAAAGGAGAAGCTGGAGCAAATATTGGCAAGCACTGAGTGCAAGGCAGGAACAACCCCTAAAAATAATCATCACCTTAATTTCTTTTGGAGATTAACCCCTTGTTTCCTGAATTTATTTACAATTATATAAAAAAAGAAATGTGTGTTTTTGCTGTCTTTCAGATGCTAAATTAAATGGAGATTGTTAATGTGAATATAGCACACAATTAAACAATAAGCTGGTATGTATTTTTATCTTAGCACAACTTTCCTCAAATTTGGACAGTTTCTTGAAATTAGCAGCCAAAATCCACATGTACGGCCACGCCAACACTTCGCTTCTATCAGGTGGATATAGTTTCCATTATGACTTCTAGGTGGAGTGACCAGTGCTTCCAATATAATCCTTGGTACATATTGAATATGCATCGATCGGCATTGGTGGGATACATACACCACTTCGGCTGCATTCAGGGAGAAGCTGTTTGAAGCGATTTCGTGACAATCATCTACAAACGGTTAAATTGATTTGGCTGTTCAAAAAATCCTGAACTGGGACAGAAAAGCAAAATTGTTGATATCTCTGTATTATAATTAAAAAACCCTGGGACGAGACGTGACTTTTTCAGAGAGATACTTTCATGTCCTGCGAGATGAGACTTTGTGCCAAGAGATTTAACCAGACCCAGGGCCTGAAATAAGAGATAATGAGTAGATGACAAAGTAGAATGTCATAAAGAATTCAAAAACGTTGGTGTGATACACATACAGAGCAGGTTAGAAATAATGAAAGTACTAAAATTTGAAAGTTTCAAAAATTGATAGTAAAGATCACATCAGCGCAAACAATGTAGAGGCGTAAGAATTAAAAGGTTTGTTGCCTGGTGAAAGTGAAATCCACATATGCAAGTGGTAGAGGCATGAAGTGGCTGGCATGTAGTGGTTCATCGATGGTGCTGATGAGAACCGCTTTGGCCGCTTTGAGTGTACAGGAGCTATGTCGCTGATTGTTATTCTGTTAGCATGGTCACTCAGGATTGAAATTGTTTACAGTAAATGGCATTCTGGACATTTGTAGGACATCAATTTCTACTGATGACATCAAGTTAACACTGGCACTTTCAGTACTCGACAATAAAAACTCTATTATCTGTTATAGAATATCATAATTTTACAAATTTCCTAAATCTATTTTAGAGTCACAGAGGCTATAAGGGAAATGTGTCAGGAGCGAGGCGGGGACATTGCTGGGCCAACACACACAAATAATCATAAACCTGTACTGCTGGTACATAAATGTGTTTTTTTCTGCTCTGATTCATATCTGTACATTTGTATAGATGTGCTGTAATACACTTACACTTTCTAGGTGTCTTTTAATGTGTTGATGTGCAGTTTTGAACATGTTTTGCACTAATTCTGCAGGCATCTGACTGTCATTTTGTGATCTCCAGTGAAAAAAAATCATTGGTGTTGTTTGTTGTTATGAGAGGACATTTTGTTGTGTCGTGTGACATGTGTTGCGTCTTGCTAGTTATGACTGCACTCCTAAACAGTCTGTGTCTGAGCAGACATTGTGTACATTTCTCCATGGCACTTGGAGCTTCCATGTATTGAGCCTCCTCTGAAGAAAATTGAAAAGAGGTCTTGCTAGGACCCAGCAACTGACAAGCATTCTGTGTAGTATTTATTTCCTTCATGTACACAGTGGTGTATTTTCATATAGAAAATATGCAGCATATTACATTTTTTTAACAAAGCACTGCATTAGCCATATCAACCTGCGCCATTCAAAAGACGTGATCTTACTGAAGAGCTGTGGATTACCTGCATTATGAGCCTGATTCTGTTTCTATGCGATATGATAAACTGCAGAACTTATAGTGCTTAATTTTTAACAGGCTTAAGCATCCTTACTCTTTCTCAAGCTCCTCAAGGTATCTTGCTGACTCATTACATATGAGGAATTTTCTTTGTGTTAATAATGTAAGCATGGTAGTTTTAGTGGACTGGGCCAGTGAGGGGTTTTGTTTAGGATTTATTTACAGTTTAAGGCTGTAGGTCATTCATTAACATTGGGGTGAAGCCTCCTATGTTGTGCCCAAATCCCTACCTTCATTTGTATTTGTTGATTTAGGGGTCTGCCTTCTTTTACTTATTTGTGATACATCTGTGACTTTTTTTTTACCAAATTGTAATTTTTTCTTGAATTTACCAGTTTATTATGTCAGATCAAGGTAGCAGCTAAAGGCTACTGTCAATTCTTTGTCAAGTGCACTGCATTGTGGAGGGCCTCTCCCACCCTCTCATTGTCCCTTTGTTCCACTTCCCTCTGGCATAAGATACTGTAGAGTCTGAACCAGTTCTGGAAGGTTCTGCAACAGCTTCTACCCCTTGGTGGTCCAGACTCAGAACTCTGTTCTGCCCCATTGCACTCAGAGCTATTTCAATGTATTACTATTTGTTTACCTATTATTATTTACTTTACAATTTAGTAGGGTATAATTCTTTACTTGACTTATTCTTGTCCTGTGTTTATGTTGTATGCTGCAGATCATTATTTCTTGTCACTGTATGCTGCAATACGCTATATGGTTAAAGCCATTTGACTCGACTGGACTTGAATTACTGTCATTGAATTCGAATGTCACTTCCTCATTGTTACTAACTAGATATTTATATATAGTGGGACAATTTTAGAGTCACAGCATATTAACCAAATCTATTTGTTCCTGCCTTGTGCCCTGTGCTGGCTGGGATTGGCTCCAAAAGACCCCCGTGACCCTGTGTTAGGATATAGCGGGTTGGGTAATGACTGACTGACTGAATAAATGTGGAATTGTGAGTACCTGAGGAGAATGGGTCCAGGGCCCCACTCAGTAAACCAGTGTAACAAATACCTTAAAGATGAACAAAATAAAACCATTAAGGAATGGTGTGCCAACCAAGGCAAGGCACAACATCAGTGCTGCCTTACAGTGGGATGGAAAGTCCAGAGGACATTAGGCTTCTGCTACCTCAAAGTCTAAAGAATAAAACATGAAACAGTGCAGACAGTGAAATGCCTTAACAGACACTTGAAAGCACCTTTTCTCCATTCCTTTTCTCATGTCCCTACAAGTCATTACCAGTGAAGCTCTGCTGGCTCTTCTAGCTTAATTTTCTTTCCCCTTTTTATAAAATGAAGTGTTGTCTTAGGTCAACTCACCTTCATCTGGTCTACCACTCACCTCAGCTCCTCCAACTCCTTCATTTACTTCTCAAGTCTCTTGTAGATGTCACTCACTATTATTCCTAGCTGTTTCTGTTTGGAAACACAAGAGGACACACATGGCATTATAAGAATAAATTTTTTCTGTCTTTCTGATTTCTTGTTTTCTTTCTGAATGTCCTGATTGGTTGTACAATTTCTACAATGCATGCAAGTTCTGTTATGCAAAAAATTGTATATGGCAAATAAAGTGAATAATCATTATCATTATTACTATTATCCATGACCAAGTGGTATGAGTTATGATGGGAGATTGAAGAAGTTGAGCCTTTTCAGTTTAAGCAAAAGGAGATTAAGAGGAGATACAATTGAAGTGTTTAAAATTATGAAGGGAATTAGTCCAGTGAATCGAGACTGTTATTTCAAAATGAGTTTCATCATGAACACGGGTAGATGGTTGGAAACTTGTGAATGGGAAATTTCACACAAACATTAGGATGTTTTTCTTTACACAGTGATCCATACATATGTGGAATAGGCTACCAAATAATGTGGTAGATAGTAGGACTTTAGGGACATTCAAAACTCAACTTGATGTTATTTTGGAAGAATTAAGTGAATAGTATTGGTGAACATGTTCAGTTGAATGGCTTGTTCTTATCAAATATTATTCTAACATTTTAATTAAACATCCTCAACTTCTGCTTTCTTTTGAAATTTCTTGAAACTTTTAAGTACTGACTTCATATAACATCTTCTTATCTCTCATGGGTCAGAAATAACATGTTGGATTTCAATTGACAAAGATGTTGCATTGTATTCTTTGTCTACAAAGTTAAAAGCCATTCATTGTAAAGCAATTTATAAAACTTTTAGAAAAGGACAGGCCAAGAATCTTAATGTGCATCATAGATAACTGAACAGAAGAGATTATTAAAGAGATTGTGTACACATATTAGGTACAGGTGAATGAGTGATAAATCAACCTGAGGAAGGGATTTCCAGACGTTCTAGAGCAGGATAGCCTCCTGATGCACCAAGCGGCCGATAGCAAGTGTTTAGTCAACAGCAGGAGTGGAAAACGTAGCCAACACAAGTGAGCAGCCTGCAGAAACAAAAGCCAAGTTAAGCCAACCACTGTAATACCAGCAACAAGAAAGGTTTAGCTTTCAGTTTGGTTTCCCTGCCAACAACATGGAGAGTCTGACATGTGAAAAATGTGCAAATGATATAGAGGAGCATTAAAGGACTGCATAAGGAACCTGATAAGCAAACCAAAAATATGGATGAAATCAATTCATGCAGATCATTTAGATATTTCTACTTTAGCTCCAGTCACAGTGCATGACCAAAATCAGCAACACCAATCTGCCCAGTGGGTAGATAGATTAAAGTGGGACAGGACACTAAGTAGTCACAGTTTATGCCCCTTATCGGTGGTGATTCCATAGAATGTTACAATCCCAAACTACTTTATGTTTACCCAGGGTTGGGAGTTAATGTGGTATAACATATCATGGTTATCTATTCACATTTCTCAGTAATGCAGTAGTGGAATGCGTCACCGTTTATATTTGTATAGTAAGACTACGGTTACCAACTTAACTAGAATTCCATTACTTGTTTGGCGCATGCTTCTAAACAGATACCACCAGTCACAAATGAAACATTATCATCATCTGAGTAAGCAAACTTTACCTTAATTGATACTGAAGGTAAGAGAGTAAATGACAAAATGTAATTGCTTTATTAGTTCACCATTTTTCTTTTTGATTACAAGAATTAATCATTTACTGACTCCATCTGTGAAAGTGTTTGAGTGGTTAAGTCTGTTTTGCTTTTAATTACTATGATTTATTTTATATTAGCAATTATTTTTGCAAACTAGAGGCCTCTGTTGGCTGGGTCATATGTGTGAAACAGCACATATTTAATAAGTTCTGTTATTGGCAAAGATTGGCTTCTAATCAAGTAATTGTCTTGGAACCAAATGCCCTTCCAGGGCCAGTGCACTTCATAAAGTGGCCTGAGTCAAACAACATTACTGACACCCCAATTCTTTATTAGATGTGAAATGATACCGTTAATTAGTGTATAATATTTGTTGTGATAAGGCTTCACAACACAGCACTCGTAAGATACAGATTATCATTAGAGGGATGCCTCACGCCTGGACAAACTGGTGAGGAAGGCAGGCTCTATTGTAGGCACAGAGCTGGACAGTTTGACATCTGTGGCAGAGTGACGGGCACTGAGCAAGCTCCTGTCAATAATGGAAAATCCACTGCATCCACTGAACAGGATCGTCTCCAGACAGAGGAGCAGCTTCAGCGACAGACTGCTGAACATTGTCCTTCTCCACTGACAGACTGAGGAGATCGTTCCTCCTCCACCCATTGGGTTGGGGAGACGACAAACACTGAACAAAGTAGTAAATAAATAATATATATATTATTTAAAAAAAATGAAAAATGTTAGCTTTAAAATAGTAAATCACATAAAATACTGGAACAGACCAAAACATTTCTCAATGATGTTGGGCCAAGTACCCACAGATATCATTTAGACACGAAGTAGAGCCAGCCATATGACTGACAGTGAAATCTTTAGATCAGGGGTCTCCAACCATTTTTCCCCTGAGAGCTACTTTTACAAAATGTAAATGGCCGAGAGCTACTCATGTTTTCTAACGTTTATTCTCATCGCTTATTTCAACCCAGACAAACTGAATAAGCTTTTTTTGCCTGAACATTTACAAAATATTGGTGTCCACAACTCACATTTTGCATTAAAACATCACAAAAAAATATTTAGTTCACCTGCAAGTGAATTTTTTATGTCTGTATGCATTTTCTAGTGAACAGAAGAGATTATTAAAGAGATCACTATTGAATTAAAACATGAATGCTGTCAAAACAAAACAATGCAATTACAAATACACAGATGTTACTTATGCCATTTTGTTACATGTCACTGTTTCACTTTACAAGACTATTCACATGTCCAGTTGCATGTGTGATGTGTTTTTTACTTAGTCAGATGACTGGCACTGCACAGAGTCAACAAGAGAAGTGTATGGTGAAGTGTAGCCACTTAGGTTCACTCTTATGGAGTCATTTAAATGTTCATCTGTCAGCCTTGTTCTGAACTTTAATTTCATGACATTCATGTCAGAAAAGGCAGACTCACAGAGGTATGTAGATCCAAACAAAGCAGATATTTTTAGAGCTGCTTGGTGAAGATTCTTATAGTTATCTGGCTCTGCTAAGCTCCAGAAATGCTGAAAATGCTGTTGAGACTTTAACTGCACATTATTTTGAAGGTTTACTAATCTATACTAATAAACGGCAAAGCCCTCACTCACTCACTGACTGACTGACTGACTCATCACTAATTCTCAAACTTCCCGTGTAGGTAGAAGGCTGAAATTTGGCAGGCTTATTCCTTACAGCTTCCTTACAAAAGTTGGGCAGGTTTCATTTCGAAATTCTACGCGTAATGGTCATAACTGGAAGGTATTTTTCTCCATTTACTGTAATGGAGTTGAGCTTGACCGCCGTGGGGGCGGAGTTTCGTGTGACATCATTACGCCGCCCACGTAATCACGTGAACTGACTGTCAACGCACTATGTAGAAAACCAGGAAGAGCTCCAAAATACGCTGAACAAAACATGCATTATATAATTGAGAAGGCAGCGAAACATTAAGAAGCGAGCGAGTGACATACTACCATATTCATCAGTACAGCTACTTCGGAAACAAAGCAAGGTATAAATCTAAACTTTAAATTAACTTAATAGACAGGCTGCCGCTGGTGCTTTTCGTGCCCACGGGTAATGCGGGATACAAGTTTAATGAGAGGACGCAGGATATAAACGAGAGTTTTGATCACTTTGTAACTAAGTTAAAATTGCAGGTGAAGGGGTGTGCTTATGCAAATTCCGAGAGACTGTGTTTGTGGGGGATTGACAGTTAAGGCGGGTGGGGGAGTCACGTCATCATCTCCCCTCCCATTTACCTCATTTCGCTCTGAGCTGAGCTCCGCGGCTAACGCCGTCTTCCGAAGCAACTTCGTCACACTGCCACTATATACAGAGAAATCCACAAGTTAATACACACTCTGTCTCTAGACTTTCTCCACACTGAATCCTCCAGGCACTACTTACAAAAGGTTACATTGACAATCGTGTTACGTTATTTTTAAAATGTTTAATTTTCTTAGCACAAGCACAGCTGAGAAGCTTCGATGCATGTGCTCCATAACGCGTTAAAAAATAATGCATTTAATCACACTTTGCATTACAATCAAAGGGGAACTTTTGTCAATGCATGATTTCCTGGTACACCGATAACATTGATCAGCGCATCCCAATTCATTTTAGCCTCGCACCACCTTGGTTTGAGAAGAAGTATGAAAAGATATGAGGTTAACACACAAAAACAGATCACCAATTCAAGCTTTATGAATAATCGATTCGCCATCAATAATTGTTTT
>JANRMT010062798.1:18376248-18407878 GCA_026402145.1 Polypterus bichir lapradei
ATATAGATATGGGAACAACACTCATATCAATGACAAAACAATTACATTAACAATCATGTTACGTTATTTTTTAAATTTTTCCTTTTCTTTTTCATACCTTCTTTAACACACTACTTCTCCGCTGCGAAGCGCGGGTATTCTGCTAGTATATAATATATAAAATCCAATGTCTGTATGTCTGTCCACTTTAAACGAGAGAACTACTTTACAGATTTAGATTTGTTTTTTTTTCTATAATTTGCTTGAACATTCTGGTTGAGTTTGTGACTTCTCTCATTTTGCTATGTATCATAGTTCGCTTATGGTACCAATTTATTTGCGCTAATCCGAGAAACATGCAGCAGGCCGAGGGGAGGGGAGTGGGAACCCTCCTCACTCACTCGCCAGCTTTGGGGTGTGTTCCTTAACTCCGCTTAGCTAGCAAATGAGAGAAGAATTGATTTCAAGTTTGTTTGATATTTAAAATAAAGTGTTACTTAGGTCTTAATCAGTTTGAGTCTAGATATTCTGTTAAGTGTATGCCACATTGTAAAGACAGATTGCAATTCAGATTGTAGATCGTGATATGATTTTTTTGGAAAGATTGGCCACCCCTAATTTGACTAATCAAGTTTTCAAATTTATGTAGGATTCATTAACTCTGACGAGCTACTTGAAAAGGGGTTGCGAGCTACCGGTAGCTTGTGAGCAATGTGTTGAAGCATCTCATCTGCTCCACAGCTTTCTAAGGTGTGCCATCCAGAGGATGGGCACCATGTGATGTGGGCTATTAAAACAGACTGTGAGAGCATGAGTTGACAATGAAGTGTAACCTGTGCAAGGAGGACTTTGGGTGACTGAGAGGAGTTGAATAAGGAGCTGAAGTACTGCATGCAGCGGGGCGGACAAAGAGGCAGGAGTTGGGAGGTTCACATGTGGGGATAAGCATCAAAAACAGGTAAGCAAAAGTCAACATGTGCGGCATGCGGACAAAACGAGGTGACGCAAAAACTTATGCCGGTGCCTAGCAGCATAGGTGGCAATCTTCGGGGTGACAAACTGTGATGAATTTGTGTCATAAATGTGTGACTTGTAAGGAGCTGAGTAAACCAATTGGAGGTAATTACCTGCCAGGCCAGGGGGTGGCAGTGTGTACTAAACCTACCTCTGTTATATCTGCAGGCCAAATACGGGAAAATATGCCTGATTTAACCTCACTTCCTGTTCCGGTGCCCAGACTGATGTCATTTACTGTTCTGGCACCCATACTGATGTCACTTCTGGTTCATGGCTTATAAAACCACCATCTTTTCAACTTTTCAGTTCAGGACTCAAAACTGTGCACATGAGTGCTCCTAAAAAACCCTTTTGCAGCCACGAACAATATATGGGTGGCTGCCCCAAACCTTTTTGTGTGTGTCGAGGCTGTTCATTTTACAGTTGGCATAATCACGCTCAGATTGGTGATGTGCCTGTTCTGAGTTATTGTATTAAACACTAAAGACAAGTTACTGTCTGAGGACTGAAACCTGCACATTCTACGTGGTGGGTGTCTGGGTGCTCATTACAGTAAGTGTTACAAACAATACAAATGTATAAAGCTAAATAAAGCTTGCTCTTTTTAACTAAACGTGTGCTGCAAACAAAAGAGGCAATTAATAGACATTGCACAAGTGATTGACACCTTAATGACATTCCAGAAATAAACAGAATTCTAGGAAACAACATCATCAATATAAACAGAATTCGATATGTGAAGATCTAGAAAGTGAACAATAATGTCAATTACAGCCCCAAAGTTCACAACCGATTTGATCATTATAAGTCTGCGGAGAGGCGAAAACTGTGTGCTCTGTATTATGCACAATTTTTAAAATGAAAACATTTCTGTTTTCAAAGGTAGTACATAAACAAGGAACTGTGTGTATATGTAATTCTTAATGTTCAAACTTAACAATTATAATAGGCCCTGGCAATTCACGGTTTATGATTTGTGGATTTGTGGATCCACCCATTATTGTCATCAATAATTAAGAGGAAATTATTTTGTGAAAACTGCAGGCAATGTGCGTAGGCTAGAAAATGTAAAGAAACCTACAAATCCCTAATTATTCATAAATGCATAAATATATGCCATATTACTCATGTTTATTGCTTACTATCATATAAACACACACATAACATTTATTTTAATAAGTTCAATTTTGTAAAAAGTTACAGTTCACTAAAAAACTGCAGAACTTTGCACATTAGTTTGGGACCCTGTGCATCTTAGTCTCGCCAGCCAGCCTCCCACATGTGATTTGATTGCATGGTAATCGTTCTATCACATTTCTCTCAACTTTTTGTATCTTGTTTAGTGCAGTAAACTTAGAATATAAGCAGTGGATTATCCCACTGAATTGCCATGAATCACAAAGTATAATGGTATTTTTGGTGTAATTGTTTTGTAATATTTAAAAAAAAATACTGTTGCATGAATATGCTGCCCTAAACAAAGTGCTGCCTGAGGCAATTTTCTTGTCATCTCACCTTACTTGCCAGCCCTGTCTACTGCTACTATGGCCCTCCAGGACCGAACTTCAGCAGCCCTGGTTTAGACAATAACTTAAAAGTAATGAGTAGTGTGATTACTTATTCTAATAAGTAATGAGTAAAGTAATCCAATTGCAGACTGAGAGAATTAATAAGCTCATTCCAGTGAAGTACTATCTTTGAGTAGCTACCCCAAGTAGGAAGGCTCCTTGGTGTCAATGTCATTCTGCACTTCCTGCCGCTGACTTACTGCTGAATGTCAGTTCGCAGTGAGCTCAAATTCATTGTCATGCCTACATAGTACATTGAAATGTTTAAATATGAGTTATGAAAGAGAAACTTCTGATCCACCTAAATGAAAGCTAATAGACTTGCTATGTATGATCCCTTACCAAATGACATAAAAGGGCTAATGTCAGTAGTGGGTTGTGCTCTCTTTAGTTTAACGAGAGCTCCCACATTCTTAAATTAGAAAGCAAAAAAACTGGAGTGGAGAAGAAAGCAACAAGATAACAGGTCTTCAAAAACAGATGGACTGACCGCATGGTGAGGCTCACACTGAAGACTCTTGCACAGTAGGAGCTAATCCATAACAGAGTTCTCATGCACACACATATGTACACGGCCAGTTTAGAATCACCAAATTCACTTAACATGCAAATTTTTGTGATGTAACGGGAAAGCCAGAGCCCCCAAACTAGGACTGGATCTGTGAGGCAGCAATCATATAATCCGCTGATTATATTCTAAGTTTACTGCACTAAATAAGATAACATGAATAAGACACATGAAATAGAACGATCACCGTGCAATCAAATAACGTGTGGGAGGATGGCTGGCGAGACAAAGATGCAGAGCATCCCAAACTAATGTGCATAGTTCTGTAGTTTTTAGTGAACTGTAACTTTTTACAAAATTTAACTTATTAAAATTAATGTTATGTGAGTGTATATATGATTGTAAGCAATAAACATGAGTAATATGGCATATATTTTATGCATTTATGATTAACTAGACCTGTTTAGGTTTCTTTACATTTTCTAGCCTACGCACATTGCAGTTTTCACAAAATAATTTCCGTTTAATTATCGCTAGCAAACCTGCAAATAGGTGGATCCACAAATCATAAATCGTGAATTGAAAGGGACAACTATAATTGTTAATTTTGAACATTAAGAAATACATACAGTATGCACACCATTCTTTTTTTATGCACTACCTTTGAAAACAGAAATGTTTTCATTTTAAAAGCTTAAAAATGTGCATATTGCAGACGGACTCAAATCCCTTAACTCTTCTCCATTGTTCTGCTCCCATTAAACGATACATCGCACTCACCTGTTTTTCCTCCCTCTCTGTCTCCAGCTCAACTATTTTATGACCGTTATGTTTAGTCACCACACACTTTGCACAGATGCACACGTCATCTGTTCTGCAATATATTTCCAGACTTTTCTGATGTTGTGCACAGAATTTCTCCTTTATATTCCTACCTGGATCAGTCAGCTGTTGGTCCTTTCAGGCAGCTCCTTCACAGTGAGGCTGCAGGTGAGTCTGACAGAAGGAGACCATGCAGGTCAAATAAGACTTCACTGCTCTGAACTTCCCAGTACAGACATCACTCTCAACGTCTTTGGGACCGGCATAATTCTGAGACAGTGGATGACTAAATCCACTCTTCTTCAATTTCTTGATAACTTCATAGAACAGAGTGTTTCTGCGTAGCTCAGGCCTTATAGTAAAGTTCTGTCTGCACTGTGGACAGCTGCACACTTGGCTGTGATCACAGTAGTTGGTTAAGCACTTTAGACAGAAACTGTGACCACAGGGGATCGAGACGGGGTCACTCAGGGTGCCCATACACACCGAGCAGGTAAACTCATTCTGTAATCCAAGCAGCTGGGCTTTTTCCATCATCCATTTGAGTAGAGGCAGGCAGAGGGAATCAGTCTGACAAACAAGAAGGTGACTTGGGCAGAAATGAAAATGAAACTTTGCGCTCAGTGAGAAAGAGGAGGAGATTTAACGAGAAACCTCACAGCAAACAGAGATGATATCTGAGGAGACACTCCAGTTAATGTGAGACAAGACCCCACAAAGTGAAGATCACAGTTTGATGGTAAGACGCTGTTCATCCATCCATTATCCAACCCACTATATCCTAACTAGATAAGATGCTGTTGTGGAAAATAATTAGTAAATTAAAAAAAGTCTCAAGTCATCGCAGTACTTCACCTGTAATTGCTGAAAGTTGCTTCTGGGTACCATAAAGGAGGAGAAGATGCTGGCTTTTATACTGATTCTCCCATTAAAATCTCATGAGGTGTTAGGCCTGTTTTTTTGGGAGTCCTCCTTATTAACAATAACGCCAGCAGTAAAACAGATGGTCATTTTAATACAGTTTCTGTTTATATCTTAGCTAATTCGCTTTTAATGGTCAAAGTGAATTCTGCAGGTGGTAAATACAATGCACAAGTCTTTCATTTACCACTATAGCTGTATCTGCTTTTGCTGTTGTTGTGGCCTCCATGCAATTTAAAGACATCGCCATCACAACAAGCAAATAATCACAATATAAATTAAAGTCAGTCTGAATATACACTAAGAGAAGTGGCATTTAGTCGGTCTCACAATATGCAAAGTATGGGCACAATACCTGTGCTGCTATGAAAGAAGCCTGGTAGCCTAAAATTCATTTTCTATAATACAAAGTCAACCATTCCCTCTTTTTTAACACATCTGTCAATTTTGTTATATCTTATTAGAGGGAATGGGGAACCAAAAGGGTATGGGACAGATGAAAACCCTGAAACCGGTCCCATTAACTCTTAGATGGCTGAATATTTTTCCAGTTTTCTGAAATGCACACAAAACAATGGTTTCACACATAAATTAAGAGACTCAATGGCTGCTGTCAGTGCCCGTTCGAGCTGTGCGGGGGCAGCTCTATGACCAGCAGGAATACGTAAAGCAGTCAAAGTGTGACAGAATCTGGTTTGTACTTCTTGTCATTGTAAATGGCGGTCCTCCCATGTGAATGCTGGTGTAGGTGCATTAGCTACACAAACATGTTCAGCACCACAATCAGTGGACGCTGGCCCCTCACTTTCATTTTCGATCTCCAGATCACTTCCATCAAAATCAAACAACTTAGAGTCTCACTCAGCGATATGATAGATAAAACATCGTCCACAGAATATTTTGTGTTGAGTAGTTGCTTTGGTCTTTCACTAGATGCTGATACTATTTGAGGGGTCGTTTGCTCTTTGCTACTCTGGCACGCGCAGGAAATCTCAGTCAAATCAACAAAGCTACCTTTAAAGAGAGTCAAACTAAAACATAATGGCTAGTTTTGTCACAGTTTACAGCCAATTGCCATCCTCTACCGGTGAATTTCAACAAAAGTCGACATCCGCCCTGAAAGAGTTAATGTAACAAGTGATAAGAGCCAAACTCTCCTACAGATAACATGAATATGTCAAAGGATGGGAAGCAAAAATGAAAGAAAAGAGAAGGCAGATGTGTCTGGAGATTAGTACTTAGAGTCGTGTTCTATGAAGGTCCCTGCAGAAATTAAGAATATTCCAATCCATTAATTCTAAAGCCCAAATGTGTTTGTCTTTATGTTCATTTGTACACTTTGAAGATGAGGAGTGGTCAGTGCATGCAGATCAGGGAGCTGGGAGTTAATGACTTTTTTTTTTAATCCTTTAATCACCATATACAATTTCTGGTATTAGGAACTCTCCAGAGAGTTTTTTGAGATCACAGCAGAGGGTCAGTGTCCCTAGAGAGATTGCAGGTTAAGGGTCTTGCTCAAGGGCCCAACAGAGTAGCATTCCTTCTGTCACTGCCAAGATTCAAAATGGCAAACTTCGAATTACCAGCCTAGATCCTTTAGCCAGAGAGCCGCCACTCTGCCATGCAGTGTCCTCCAGAGAACATCTCTCAGTCATCACAGTAAGCAGATGATAAGGATGAAATCCACAGTCTAGACAGATAGATTATATTTAGAAATGACATCAAAATGAGCTAAAACAGTGAGGCTCCCTTTTCCCTTGGTGTGTTTCTCTAATTACAGAATATTGTTCAGGTATGTGCACCTTTTTCTAGTTATTTTAGTCCCAGATTTGAAATCATTTATAAAATGATAGATATTCCACTATGTCACTATGTCTAAGGCTAACAGGTAATTCATATAAAATATATATTATCTTTTGCTACAAAAACACAATTACATTATTTCAAAAGCTATTTAAAATCAGCAGATGTGATCTTGAAATACATCTATTGACATATCTTAACATGTTATCTGAAAGTTAAAGTGGTTTCTAAATATTTCAGTTAGTCTTCTTTAAGCTGTTATTTTTACTAGTAATTAAATTAACACATTCATTCTACTTTAGGCTTTAGAATTTTAACAAAGTGTTTCATTGTGACATCAAACTAGGGAATAAAACTGAACCTTTCATTAGCTATGTAGTCATTCAAAAATTAACATTCTATTCTATTTCAAACTATTAATATACAAATTACTTCTAACACAAGGAGTAGGTGGAAAAATAAAATCAAATTATCACCAGCATCAAATGTCCTATAATCCCAAATAAGTTTGTATATAAAATGCATTCAGGGTAGTCAGTGTGTCACACCACAGAATACTGAGAAAGGAGCTTCTGTTCCTTTGTCAGTTAAACATTACAGTACTTTAAACTAATTATATATGAAATGATTCTAATATATAAACTGTGTCTAGGCTTAAAATATTGATATTTTACCAATAACATCATGTTAATGTGAGATGTTCCTAAACACTTTTCTAGTTGATATCTTTGAGGTTTTCCTTGTGTTTTTTAGAGTGTTTTAGAGTGGCTCTCTTTTTGTTTTTTAGATGTTTTTCTCTTGCACTATTACTACCCTGTCCTGGGTATCACTTTAAACTGCTTCCAGCCCTTCAAGCGGTCCTCTAACTTGCAGGGAAAATTTTGGGGTTGGTGGCAGGATTGGCACTCCGGCCATCATAAAAACGTCACGCAGCTCTGAGACGGTAAACAGGACTCCTTACTGCTCCCCACGGGAGTAGCTCTGCTGAAATCACCCATAGGAAGATTGCTTGCATTATGAAGGGGATGCGGGAAAGCCCTCAGGAGCCTCAAACCCCCGAAAGAGTCGAAACAGAGCCAGTGGGGATGGGGTTGTTTAGGATCGGAAATGGTGCAGTACTGAGGCATCTAGTGCTGGAGGATAGTACTTGGGTCCTACATTTTCTATTTTTAACACAGACTATGCAATACAATACATACATTACAATACAAATTATTTTTGAATAGCCCTAAATCACACAGAGGTTCCACAGAGGACATAACAGACCATGTTTTTGACAGCCCCCCAACCTTGATTCTCTAAGAATACAAGAAAAAACTCACAAAAAAACCCTTGTAGGGAAACTTGGAAGAAATCTTGGGAAAGTTAATTCAGAGAGAGACTCCTTTCTAGGTAGGTTGGGCATGCAGTGGATGTCAGTAAAAAGGGGTAAATACAATACACAGAAAAGAACACAAGTAATCCTCAATACAATAGTGCAATAGAAATATTTCAAGTGCAGAGCAAAATGCAAGCGTATAGAAAATATCACATACTAGGATTGGTTCAGAGTCCTGGAGACCTTGGCCATCAAGCTGCCTCCCCCTATTGGTCATTCCACTGCTGAGTCAATGCTGGACGGGCCACTCTGATGAAAGGACCCCTCTACCTGATGATTCCAGTGCTCTTCTATCAGAGATGACTTTTCCATAGGCAGGCACAACAACATGGCAGTAGGGCAATGGCACCAAGAGGGTTAGTAACAAATTATAACTATCATATTACTTATGTTTCAGAGCTAATGACCAACAGCAGAGATGCAGTCTGTACAGTTAATCAGCAGCTCTGGTCAGGATATGCTAAACTGAAGTCGTGAGTCTTCAGCCGGATTTGAAAGCTGAGACTGACAGGACATTTCTTATAGTAACAGGAAGACCATTCCACAGTTTAAGGGTCCTGTAATTAAAAGCTTAAACTCCCACTGTTATTTTAAGAATTATTACTGTTGTTATCTTTTCTTTCAGAATAGTAGTCTGAGCAAGCTTTAAAGAGAGCTTTTTTATATTTGTAACACTCTCTGTGCAATTTGAAAGACCTACAGGTCTTTAAGGGATTGAGTGTTTTCATTAAACCAAGCTGAGTTTCTATGTGCTTTGATCACTTTTTCTTTAAGGGGAGCCACTGCATCCGGAGCATCTTCCAATGTCTTATTATAAATTGATGTTAACTGATCTAAATGGTTTTCCACAATTACACTCGACTATTTTGAAGTAGAATTACAATCTAGATGTTGCACTGTCTTTGTTTTAACCTGTGAGTGTATTGGTAAGGGCAGAACCAAATTAAAAGTAATTATGTTTGTAATATTTAAATTTTGAGTTTCAATTTTGTAAGTTATGATTGAATCTAGGGGTGGCACATGCAGTTAGGAGACCTGGGTTCGCTTCCCGGGTCCTCCCTGTGTGGAGTTTGTATGTTCTCCCCGTGTCTGCATGGGTTTCCTCCAGGTACTCCGGTTTCCTCCCACAGTCCAAAGACATGCAGGTTAGGTGCATTGGTGATTCTAATATGTCCCTAGTGTGTTTGTGCGCCCTGCAGTGGGCTGGTGCCCTGCCCGGGGTTTGTTTCTTGCCTTGCACCCTGTGTTGGCTAGGATTTGCTCCAGCAGACCCCCGTGACCCTGTAGTTAGGATATAGCAGGTTGGATAATGGATGGATGGATAATTAAATCTAATGTGTGGTTATGATTATGAGTTGGACTTTTAACAATCTGACAAAATCATACTGCATTTAATAAATAAGTAAAACATTTGCTAAAAGTGTCAGTTTCCACATTGATGTGTACATTAATATCCCCCATCAACACTACGTGATCATAATTTATAGCCAAATCAGATTACCAAATTCAGTCATGAACAATGAATAAGGCCCTGGTGGTCTGTAGACTAGCACTATATTTGTATTGGAATCTTTTTAATTTTTAAAATGAGTTCCTCAAAGGATGTGAAGTCACCTAAATATTTAGAAGTGATTAGCATTTTGTTACAATAAATTATTCCAAGGCCTCCTCCTCTACTTCTCAGGATCTTTAGTCTAATGAAGAAACAAGTATTTGTCTGGTGATGCCAGAACTGGGGGATCAGTCTCAGATTTACTAAGCCAGGTTTCAGTGAGTATACACAGATCAGATTTTGTACTTAATACAATTTTGGTCTGGCGCTCTCTACTCCTCCTCCACATTTCTCCCACCACACATTTACATAAGGGTGGCTCCTACCTGTACAGTTTGTTTGGTCCACTGAGCCATGTGCTCCTCTCCTTGTGTACTATTGGCTGGCCTTACACATTCAGCCATTCAACCCTTAACAAGAATGGGGAAAGGTGCAAACTGCCAGTGGCACCCACATAAATCCAAGACTGTCAGGCAGTCAGTCATTTTCCAACCCGCTATATCCTAACTACAGGGTCATAGGGGTCTTCTGGAGCCAATCCCAGCCAGCATAGGACGCAAGGCAGGAACAAATCCCTGGGCAGGGCGCCAGTCCACCGCAGATATCCAAGATAACTGTTACAAATTTACCAAATCAGCTTTACTTTCACCAGAATGGATGTTTAATAAGCAGATTTTAAAACTAAATATTTCTTTCTGAACTGATGATGTTTTTTTTGTTTAATTTGAACTAAGTTTCTATTACTGGTGCCCCTGGTGGAGGGTCTGGTTTGATCTCTTGGTCTAATTATACACCTTAGTTTTTGGTTATCGAGTAATTTAAGGTTTGCATTGTGACTAAATTTATTGGATGCACCACAACATTATGGGTAAAAGCTTCAGGTTAGTAACAGGTCTGATAAACAACAGCCTTTGATTTAAGACATACACATAACATAAAATACATGAGATATGACCAAATATATTTACAAATCAAAAGTTATCAAATTAACAGATTTAACAAATATCAATTGTATAAGTTTTTTTAACTTTTTAAGTTAATTAAGGAATTCAAATAAAATTGGGACAAAATTAAAGCCCATTTAGACCATTTGATTCTGAAAATAGTTAACCATTAATAACAAGACATTAATGAAAATAAATGTTCTTTTACCACATGGAATCTTATATAACCTAACGAAACTCACTGTCTTTAAAGGTTATGTCAATATTAAGAATATATTTTTAGTTTTTACCAAATCTTTACTCGTGGGGTTTTCATGAGTATATTATGGAAAGTGGCCACTAGGGGGAGCAGCTTGGCTACAAAAGAATGTCACTGCTCTGAAAGTCATGTGACTGTGTGATTGTTTCGCCCCTTTAGGCTCTCCTTAAAGTAAAACATTAATTGATGTTCGCTAGCAATAACATTTAAGTACATCTGTACAAGTGCTTTATTTTTATGTTTTTAACTCTTTTAGGGAGGATGTCAACTTATGTCGACACAAGGGGTTGAGTGCGATAACCAGCAGTAAAAGTCAACAAAACTTGGCAGAATGGTAGACATTGGTTTGAAGTCCAATTCCTGGATGTGCGTGAGTAGCACAGAGTAAACAACGTCTAGAATGACATGTCGACCTGGAAATTGAAAACGAAAGACAGGCACCTGCAACAGCTGATCAGTCCCCAGCTGATCGTAATGCTGGACACGCTGGTGTAGCTGATGCGGCTATGACAATGTTCGCCCTGGGAGGACTACATAGACATAGATCTGTGTGAGGAAAGATGGCATCAAACAACCTGGCATACTAGTGGACACCAAGGATTACCAATCACTCGACTACTTCAAGCAGTGTTTTTCCAGAAAGTGTTTTTCATCTTATGAATGATGCAACAAGCAGGTATGTAATAAGTATGTCAATTTACATATTGTAGAGGCTCATAGAACATAAAGAGTGACATTTCTCATAAATATGTATTTTATGTTGATCTATGTGTGAAATCATTGTTTTGTGTGCTTTATAATAAATGTTTTTTTTTTTTTTTTAATATTTGGCCCTGGGAAAAAAAGGAAAAAATAGCCCTAAAAGAGTGAATTTATTCTTTTTCTTTTATAATGAACACTTTTTCTCGACATTTACTTCTGAGATTTACCACATGTGTAATATGAAAAATGTCCACTAGACCACTAGTCCACTACCACTGCACTTCAGCAGAACCCTCAGTCACTTCCATTAAAGTCGCCACGTCTGACTGTCTGAATGTTTCTCCATTTCTGGTTTCATGTTTGTGTTCTCAAGATTTCACTGAATGCTTTCTGCTTTGAGGTTTTAGATTTTTGCTTTGACACACCAACACTGAGAACTTTCAGCCAATAAGTTATTCAGTGAAAAAATGCAACTGGGATCCTTTATACCAACAGCAATACACCTGTATAGCGCATCAGTGTGACTGGAATGGCCAAATCAGAAATTTTGTTTTCTTTTTAGTCTTTCTGCTGTATATTTGAAAGGGTTTGTTGTTTGTTATAATATACATTTACTTTTAATTAATGAACTTCTGTAAAAGCCTAATTTTCTCCTGGGGGAAAACAAAGTTTGATCTATCTAACTATCTATTTATCTGTCTATCTGCTATATAGCACCATTCACATCCATCCATCAGTTATATAGTGTCTTTCATCCCTCTGTGATGTGTCTCTTTTATAGCTGTTGTATTTGTCATTTTCTCTCTGTTAGTTATAGCACATTTCTTATCTTTCTGTTATATAGTGCCTTTCATATTTATGTATTATATACTGTCCTCCCAACTTTTCTGTCTCTTCACATTACTTCCAGTATACAGTGACTTTAATATCTATATATTATATAGCGCCTTTCACATCTATCTCTGTACTGTTTGTGTCACTGACATGCCCCCAGTAGTTCTGGTTCCATTCCAATTTTTAAACAAGAATCCCAATTTTATGTCACATAAGTGTAAACAGTGATTGTCATGTGCCATTCTTTATTACACAGAGAAGACTCTTTGCTTATAATTGCAGACACACACAATAAAATAAATGACAGTGGCATAAACACAATAATTGGGACCCTCACCTAATGTTGTGTAACATACTGTTACAGGTCTTATCTGCCATCAAGCTCTTTCTGTAGCTCTGATGAGACTTCTTCTCTCACTTACCACTTAGCCCACTCTTCTTGAGGTCTGATGACTTCCAGCTCTTTCTATGGATGTTGACTTGGATTTAGTTCAGGGCTCATAGCAGACAACTTCAGAACAGTACATTGTAATTTCCATAATATCCAGGTGGTCTTACTTGTATGTTCTGGAGGAACCATAATCTGCACCTGAGACAGAGATCTATGACGTTCACTCGAAGATGTCTTGATGATCTTCTGATTTTATTGTGCCCTGCACAGATTCAGCACAGCAGCCCTGTACCATTAATGTTTCATGTTTTTTTTTCTTTGAAGACATCAATTTGTCTTCTGTGGGCACAGAGCTGCTGTGACTTACCATGAAGCTCTCATTTAGTTTCATCAGTCCAGAGGACCTTCACCCGGGCTTGTCAATGTCAAACTCCACTTGTTTGTTTATTTTTTTGTATCTTTCTTTCAAAAGTGGGGTCTTCTACCATCGAGCCCACTGTCCTTCACACAGCAACAGATGGTGTGACTTGACGCTGTTGTCCTTTCATTTGGAGGTCAGCCTGAGTCTGTCTTGATGTTTTACTCAGTTCTTTCTCCACCATTTAAACTCACCTTCTGTCCAATCTGGGGTCAGCTTTACTCCTGTGGTCACATCCATGAAAGTTGCTTACAGTCCCATGGACCATAAACATTTTGAAACATGATGTTCTTTAGAGATGTTCTTGTAGGCTTTACCTTGACCATGCATGGCTGTGACCTTCTTCCTTTCCTCCTCTTCTTCTGTCCCTGTTCAGTGTAAGGCACAGAATGACACAACACAGCCGATTGACTGAAGACCTCAGTGACACTCATTAGAGGAATCGGTCAGCTTGAGATGTCACAACAGTCCAATGAGGTCTTTTAACTGCTAAGGACTCCCAGTAATTTTCTCCCTGCCATTTTGATTTGTTTTAATGTTTAAAAAATGTGAAGTCGAGAACCCAAAGCAAAGCGTCTGCTCTGTGGAATAAAGAATGTTGGATGCTGAATACTTTTTCTAAGTTTTAACTTATTTAACATAATATTGTGGTTCATTTTTAAACCAATACTTTTGTCTGTGTCTGTATATAAAGTTATGTAAAAAGGTAAGTGCATCCCTTGAAATGTCTTTTTCCCTTTTTTACATACAGGGCCTTCACAAAGTCTTCAGATTCCTTCATTTTTTCATGCTGCAGCCTTATGGTAAAATCATTTAAATTTCTTTTTACCTTCATCAAACAACACTCAATGCTCAAGAATGACAAAAACAATTTTAGAAACTTTTGGAAATGTCTCTCTATTATAAAAAAAATCCTGGAGAGAAACTCTAGGGCGTAGAGACATGATTTTCATGTTAAGATCATGGAAGGCACTTAAAAGACCCACGAGATGAAAGAAAATGGCCACGGAGTGTCTTTTAGGGACCTTCAGCATGAGACATTGCGCCAAGAGATTGACCCAGGACCATCTCACAATGACGTAGAACATGAGATTCTTGCAAGACACACCCTAATTATAATCAATATCAAATAAGACAACGGGCAGCAAAACATTCAGTCATGTGAAGAATTTGAGCACACACAGATCCGGGGTCTCAGCTGTGACAGATAGGGGGCGCTATTGCTCCCTTGAACCCTTGTCCAAGACAACAGACACCAGATAAAAGTCCAAAAGTTGACTTTAATAATAATGCACAGTGCACAAAGCACCCTCCTCTCCACAATACTCTACAATACTCAATCCTCCACACTCCCAGACGCATTGCCAGCCTTCCACCCAGCTCAGCTCAACATCTGGGGATTTCCCATAGTCCTTTATAGTCCCTGACCCGGAAGTGTTTACAATCCTTCAGTCCATGATTCCTTATCACTTCCGGGTCAGATAAAAAGTCCTTTTCTTCATCCTGGAAGTACGTCACTTCTGCTGTTGCTTTGCCTATGACACACATCCGTGTTATAGGGCACATATGACTCTCTGGGCCTCCCTGCAGCATCCTCTGTTGGCCCCTGGGGTATCCAGCAGGTTTGTAGGGGAAATCTCCATAGTCCATGATTCCCTGCTGGTATCCGGGGCACCTCCATGCTGCAGGGAGAGCTTCATCTGGCGGCCTGGGGGTATTGGCCGTGATGAGAAGCCGGCCATAGACCACACAGCACGTATAAAGCGTATAAGGACAATACATTATAAATGAAACGTCAACGACTAAGCAAAGAAAAAAGCAGCTTGGAGAAAAGAGACTTAAAAGCGTTGGAGAGAAAAAGGAGCAAAAAAGAAAAAATAATCTATGTGCAAATTCAGAAAATAAGGAAAGTAATTATCAGCCCGTAACAAGTGGAACTGAAACAAAACACATCCAATCGGGCTCAGAATTAAAAGACAGAGTAAAAGACAAAGTAGAACTTCATAAAGATGTTCACAACCGTTGGCACTATACACATGCACAGCAGGTTAGAGATTATGAAAGCAGTGGAATTCAAAAGGCTCAAAAAAAAACAAAACGTTGGCATGATTCTTATTCTGTACCTTTCTCCACATGTGTAAGTAGGAAAATTAGAAAGTATAAAAAAAGAAAGTAAAGATCGCAGTAGCACAAACAAAAGGAAATTGTTACTCGAAAATGGGAAAATAATCACAATGGACCAGATGTCACTGAAAAAAAACTGGACAAGGCGAGGTCAGAAATTAAAAACACAGTAGAAAACAAAGTAAAACGTCATAAAGAGGTTAAAAAACAAGGAGGCCAAACACATGCAGAGCAGGTTAGAGATAATGAAAACTGGAATTTAAAAGACTCAAAAAAAACATAGGCGCGAAACACATGCAGAGCAAGATACAGAATATGAAAGCAGAAAAAAACGACAGTGTCAAAAAAAGAGAGTAAACATCGCATTAGCGCAAAGAAAGAGAAATTATTACTCAGGGTAATAACGAAAACGCGAATAGAGATCGAATATATGGACACAGAATATTTCAGAAGTATATAAATATTGTAAAGGCTTTGAAGTTTAAGTCAGAGAATTTCAAAAACATGGTTTACCTCAAATGCATTTATTGGTTACTTTGCAAAAAAAAATTATTAACTGCTGATGATGTAGATCGCTTTGTCTGTGCTGAAATTCCAAACAGAGAAACCTATCCTAAATTATGGTACAAAGTCATTAAACACATGTCTCACTGACTTCATTTAAAAGATTCAGCATATTGGGACACAAAAGACTCCAAATATTGTTTTTACAGAAGCTCTGAAATAAAAGTAAAACTAATGAAATAGCAACAATTCAAAAAAAAAAAATCTTAAAAGTGTGTATCTGGAAAACCAAACATGGGGGTTGGAGAGCAAAGCAAGCAGGGGGCGAAGCCACCTAGTATTAAAAATATAAAAACTGAAATATCTCTTTGACACAGGGATTCAGACCCTGTGCCGTTGGACCTGAAATTTGGCTCGGGTTCATTCCATTCTATCAGTCATCACTGAGATGTTTCTACACCATGTTTGGAGTCCACCTATGATCAATTCAATTGATTGGATTTGATTAGGAAAAGCACAAACCTGTCTAGAGAAGGTCCACAGTGGAGATAAAAAGAAGCCATGAGGTGGATGGAATTCCCTGCGGAGCTTAAAAACAGGATTGTGTCAGCACAAATCTGGGGAAAGATATGCAAATATTCTGCACCACTGAAGGTTCCCAAAATGACAATGATATTCATAATTCATGAAGAGAATACTTTTAAAACACCCACAACTCTTCAAGGAGCTATCAATGGAGAAGGACCTTCATGAAAGAGGTGACTAAAAACTTGATGGTCACTGTGGCCGAGCTCCATAGAACTTGTGTGGAGATGGGAGAAGCTTTCAGCAGGACAGCCAATACTACAACACTATGCTAATCTGGACTTTATGTCACTGTGGGCAGACAACACATGAAAGTCCGCTCAAAGTTTTCTGAAAGTCACCTAAATGACTCTCAGAGTGTGAAAACAAAATTCTCGGGTCTGGTGAAGCCAACATTGAACTGTTTGACCTCATTTCTATCCATCACATCTGGAGGAAACCAGGCACCGCTCATCACCTGCACAATACCTTTTCAACAGCAAAGCATGGTGGTGGCAGTATCATCCCTAGAGTTCTTTTACAGAGGCTGTGACTGCAAGCCTAGTCAACTTTGAGGGAAAACTAAACATGACATAAAACAGAGACATTCTTAATGAAGATGTGGGCCAAAGTTTTACCTTCCAACCGGAGAATGAACTAAAACACAAAGCAAAGACAACCCAGAAATGGCTTATGGACAACTCTGTAAATGTTCTTGAATGACCTAGCAGTCAGTAACATCAACTAGGATATTTTTTCCACTCCACTATGCAGGATTCTTTCAGCTATATAATGGCTCAGGTATATCTTGGGTGCACAGCACATTTCAAATCTCAATGAGATTCAATTCCAGGCTTTGACATGGCCATTCTAGAACCCTCCATTTCTTTCTTATCAGTCATTCTTTGGTGAATGTCCTGGTATGTTAAGGGTCACTGTCACGTTGAATTTCATTTTCAAACACTCCTGCAGTACAGGGATAGGCAGAGTCGGTCCTGCAGGACTGCAGTGTCTGCAGGTTTTTGTTCCAACCCAGTTTCTTTATGTGAAGTCAATGATTAATGATAAAGCACTTATTGCTCAAATGACATATAGATGCTTCATTTTAGTGGTCTTGCTTGTTAAGGATCCCCACCCTTAATTGCTTATTTCAGTCTTAAACAGCTGCATTCACTGTGTTTAATGACTCCTTATTAACAATGTGAGGCAAATGACAAAGTAGCCAGCAGTTCTCCATCTAACTTGTTTCCATTTACACCTGTGTGGATTAATCAGGCACTATCTGGTTTAATAAACACTTAAGAGAATAATATGACAGACTGAAAATTATCCGTTTTAGGCTTTAAATCATTTGGATGATATCATTGGAAAGGGCAAAATCTATAATATAAGAACCTAACATTGCAGACTAACTAGTCATATAATTAAATAAGGTCTGAGGCAAGTACTGATTTCTATTTAAGCAGCTGGGTTGGAACGAAAAACTGCAGCTACTGGGGCCCTCCAGGAACAACATTGCCTACCCCTGCTCTAGTAAAATGAAGAATTCATAATGGATTGAACCTGGATGGATTCTAATGGATTCTATGATGGTGAGCTGCCCAAGCCCTGATTCAGCAAAGCAGACCCCAATCAGAGCATATCCACCACCATCCTATACAGCTGGCATCAGGTTCTTTTGGTCAAATTTTGTATTTGGTTTTCAATAAACATGTCTTCTGGCAATGTGACCAAATATCTCCATATTTGCCTCATCTGTCCAGAAGCATTGTCCCAAAAGTCCAGGGGCCCCATGTATAACGCCTTGCATAGAATTCACACTGGACCATAGTGTATGGACAAAACTAGAATTGTGTGTATGCACAAAAAAAACTCAGATGCAAAAAACTGGGTATAAGCAAATTTCTGTATACTTTCCTTTTTAAATTGCAATCAACGTGAATTTCAACACAGATGCACATGTCTAAGGCCCCACCCCAACTCCTCCCAGAATTTTGCTTATTTGAATATTCAAATCAATTTAAATTGCTCCTTCCATTCAGGGTTTTGTTAAAGGACAATGGCAAAAGCATGTGTAAAAAAGAAGAATTTCAGCAAATGCAAAATGAAGGTCCTGCTCAGTGAAATGAAGACAAGGAAAGACATACTATTTGGTGGCTTAAGCAGTGGTATAAGGAACATAAGAAAATTGATGGAGTAACACAGTGTGGTGGAGGCACTCAAAAGTTCAAGTTCAGAAAGTTGCACAGTGCCAAAATAAAAAAGAAGTGGTCAGACATTAAAGTCAATGTGAAAATGCGAGTTGCAGCCTAACGTCTGAGTGCTCTGGAGCTCACACTTTTTGAGTAGCGATCTTTTGTGGTTATTGGTGGATGAGGAGGAATCCGACATCACCGTGGGTGAAGGTGAGTTTTCATTTTTTTCTTTTTCTTACCTTTACCCATACTCATGTAAATAATTGACATTAATAATAAAAATTTGAATTCTTCCAGTTGAATGACCTGAAAAGTGGAGTGACATCTTTTTTAATCATCTGTAGTGGTTAGGTAGCACATGATGATACTCCTGAAGTAAACATTTACAGTAGTCCAAAAGTGACAGGACCAGTGGATGGACCATACATGGAGTGAATCTGCATGAATCAGAGACCATTGCATTGTGGTCAGTAAAGGACAGCTGCTGATCAATCATCACCTCAAGATGACATACTGACTTGACAGGTGTTAGTCATAATGGAAATGGGCTGTTGACTAGATGGAATGGATGATATAGCAAGTAGCTCTCTATTTTCCAGGTTGAGGTGGAGATAATGTTCCTTCAACCAGGTTGAGATATCAGTGAGACATGTAAGATTCTAGCTGATATTGTGTGGTCATCTGGAAGGAACAACAGGTACAGCTGTGTGTCATTGGTGTAGGACTGATACAAGAATCCTTGGGACTGAATAATAGGGCTGTCTGAGGTGGTGTATAGAGAGAACACAGGAGGACCACACACTACTCTTTGGTGCATCCCTGTGCTTGTCTCGTGTACCAATGGTATGGTAGGATCTCCGGTTTGATGAAAATCTCAACCCTGGAGAAGGTGCAGAGGAACTTATTTTTTTAGTCTATTTAATGTTGCTGAATTCTTCTTTAAAAAATCTTACTTGTTTATTGTAAAATGATAACACATTATACACTCAACTATCCATTGAATAAAAAAAGATTAAAAATAACCAACATTTAAATGATGTCATGCATTATCACCATTTTTGTCAGTGACAGGATTTTTATAGCATATCTGATGTTGCTGCACTCTTTGGAACACTGTTATTTAAATTAATCTTATATGTTCATTACACAATGTTGAAACATTAAAAACTACACTCTCTTTTAAAAAATATCAAGAATTAATAACATTTCATATTTCAATTTTTATGCCATCCATCCCCATAGAGCTGAAAAAAGTCATGTTCCATAATGTTAAAATCGTCAGTTATGAAAATCACCAATTCTAAATCAGTATACCTCATACACTAAAGTAACGTGGAGACATTCATAGTCTTGTAATGTCACACTTCAATAAGTCCATTAAAATCATGAACTGAATCAGTGACACGGCACCCACACCCACTGGGAATGAGTCGGACTTACTGCTGGCAATGTGAACCAACAGCAGGCACTGTACATCCGATTCTTGAAGTAGCCCCTAGATGACTCTCTTACAGGATGAGGTTGTCTGTCTTTTGCAAGTCCACAAATCACACATAGACTTGTTAGGCCTACTCCCATGAACCTCCAGAATCCTAGTGAGGGTAAAAAGCTGTCCCAGTGTTCTGTGACCAGGAGGAAATCTGCATTGCTCCACTCGAGTCTGAGGCTCTACCAACAGCCAGACTCTTCTCTCCAGAACCTTGGCATGGATTGAGTCCTGTGTTTCACTTGTGTGAATGGACATTTTCACTAACTCAAGGTGTTAATTTGTTCATATCATAATAATAAAAATGATAACTTTAAGGAATATCAATTATGGTGTGGAAAGGAAAATTAAGATATAAATATACTAGCGGGCTTCGCTTGCCAAACCCCCCAGCCTGTGCTATGCGTTAGCCTCCTTGCAGTTCTGCCACTTGTGTATTGGGATGTGGATGTACAATTTAAACAGATTTTTATTTTCATGGGAATTGTTACATATGCATCAACACAACGTATAACTGCCCATGATTGAATTTTGTTTCTTTCTCTCTATTAAATAAAACAACTTTTTCGAATGTTTGGCCCTGAGATTTGTTAATTGTCTTTGGAAAAGCTATTCTAATCAGAAACTGTTAACGTTTTAATATGAATGGCATATCAAGATCTCCTTTGTTGTCTAATGTTATCCACGGAAGATGTACACCATTACCTTTCTTGGATACATTCTTCTTTCTACAGTAATTTGAGTGTTGTAAGACCAGATGTTATTAACGTTTGTAGATATTCTTTGGGATATTGTAAGTTGTTGTTTTCATCTTCCGCACGATCACCACCAACTTTTTCAGCATAGTCTATTGATATGCATTTAACCAATCAGCAATGTAACCGTTCAACAGTTTTGGATGCATTTAACCAATTTGATGTGTAACCGATCAACATTTTTGGCATAAATACGTTTGACTTCCTCGTTTCTCTGTGCTAGGATTGAGAGTTGAGAGGACCGTGGTCTTGTTTGAAAATGTTTGGGAGGAGGTTGTGACCTGAAAAAATCTCAAAGCAAAAGTCTTGCCTTGCGGGACTTGAAAAATATCTCTCTTCCTAAAAGTCTTGTCTCCAAAATGTCTCATTGCATGGAAGGATTTTTTTTTATATAATAGTATGTAATATAATATATAAGTAATGGGACACCATAAACCCAATCTAAATGATGTTACATGTCTAGGAATAAATCTAAAATATCTGATTTTACTTTTGACATGTAAGAGAGAAAAAGGCAAACATGGACAAATATACAAAATGATTTCTGTGGATCCAGCTTTAAATAGTAAAAATTAACATAAAATATGATTACTGTTACATTGACACATGTAAATATATTCTGGACCAGTGTATGAAAGGCGCTATATACTTCAGAATATATTCATTTTTCACTTTTCAGTTCTTCTTCATATTGAGACTACAAGCTGGAGTCCAAATAAAGTCAAACGACAATGCCGACAATTAGAAAGCTTCTGTTTGAGATAATGTGAGTCACACAAAGCTTCATCTTTTGCCACCATTTAATGAATAAGAAACCCCCAAATAACAGAATCAGCCCCTTCTCTGATTTTCTTCCCCCACACCATAGAAGGTCAAATCCATCCTTTCTAATCATTCATCAATGGGTCACTTGGGATGGCCTTTGAGTTTTGTTTATTGCCTGCACGCTTTTTATGTTTCTGTCAATCACACAAAGCTTCATATTCTGTCGCCATTTAATGAATAAGATACCCCCAAATAACACAGTCATCCTCATCTGAACCCCTCACCTTAGAAGGACAAATTTGTCTTTTGCCAGCATAGTTTTTATGTTTCATTTCATTGACCTTCTCAAAGGTGTGAGTATACAGTGCAGTGAAAAAGTATTTGTCCCCTTTCAGATTTGCTCTATTTTTGTGACTTCACAAACTTCCTTGTTTCTGATATCCAAACAAATACAGTCGAATACAAAGACAACACACCATTTTTAAATGTTTGACTTATTGAAGGGAAGAAGTTCAACAACACCTATATCGCCCATTTGGAAAAAGTAATTGCCTCCTAAATTTAATGCCTAACAGTGCCACCTTCAGTAGCAACAAGTGTAATCAAACAGGTCCAGCAGCAGGAGATCAGACATTGGTATCCTTGTGGAGAAATTGTGGCCCCCTCTTTTCTACAGAATTGTTTTAATTTTGCCACACTGGAGGTTTCCAAGTATGAAACTGTCCATTCAAGGTCAAACTACAACATCTAAACCATAAACACAACATTAATTTTGTATTTTTTCAGCCATTCAGCCATTGGACATTTCACACTTTATAATTCAAATCGTTGTTCTGCTGCATCATCCAGCTTCAGATCACAAACTGATGAACAGCCATTCTCCTTCAGTATCTTCTGGCAAAGAGCTGAATTCCAATTGCCCTTAATTATGGCAATTCAACCAGGCCTTGAAATAGCAAAGCGTCCCCACATCATCACTCTACCACCACCATGATTGACTGTGAGTGTGATGTTCTTATTGTGGAAAGCTGTGATAGCTTTACTCCAAATGAAACAGGACCCATGTCTTCCATAAAGTTCCCTTTTGACTCATCAGTCAACAGAACATTATCCCAAGGTTCTGGGTGTAATCAAGGTGATTTTGGCAAATGTTAGATGAGCCTTCATATTCCTCTTGTTCAGCAGTGGTTTTTATCATGCAGCTCAGTGATTACAGTGAGGGCGAGATGGCTGTCATATTGCACTACAAATCCAAAAGACCAAAACTGAAATGTTCTTATCCCTTCACAGTGCATGTCTGCCCTCTAGTGTCCTGAAGAATTTAGTGTGTTTCTGCAATTCCAGAACTCTCTGTTGATGCTGCTGCTGTACTACCATGGCGCCAAATGATATCACTGCCAATGTCAGCTCTTTACCCGCACTGGCACTTTGAGCAGCTTTTCCATCACCATCATATATCAGGGGTGTCCAGTTCCTTTCCTGGAGGTCCATAGTAACTGCAGGTTTTCATTCTGTCTTTTAAATGTTTCCATCTTTTAGATTGACTCCTCAATTATTTCTTTTTTTCCAACCACACAATAATGAGATATAACAGATGGCCAGCAATCCTGTGCCCACCATACAATATCTGAATATAAAGGTAGGTGAAAGGTCAGTAATATTGTGCCGCTCAGGTCCACAAAACATTTTGACAGTGGTCTTAGAAAAAGGAAAATCAACAGTTTGGGAAACAAGACCACCAACAAGCCACGGAATTGGCTGCTAATGAGGAAACTAGTTAGAATTAGCTGTTCATCTGTTGACTCACTAACTTCACATCTCATTTCTGTTTGGGTGCCGTTTGTGGAAATATAAGCAATTCAGAGGACTGAGTCTTTAAAAAACAAGGTGACTAAAATAAAGAAAAAGAAGTCAATGAACAGCAGACTTTGGTGACTGATGAAGACAATGATTAGAATGAATGACTGCAGCCAGGTTAGCCCTGAAGGACCAGAGTTGGACACCCTTGATGTGCACACATGTAAAGTGACTGACAGGCCACCTCACCAAACAGCTGATGGCATCTTATAAGGCAACCCCTATGAAAAGACCCCCAACATTGACCACTGTAACACTGCAGCTCATTTCTTCATGTAGAACTGAAAGATCTGGAGAGCAAACTCCGTGAAAGGAGCTGCTTGGACACAAAGTCACAGAGCTAAAGTCTTGTAGAACCCCATACTGACTAAAGCCTTTAAAGGCACTGGGCACAGTGTGTTCTGCTCATTCTTGTTGGGCTCTCCAGTTGAACACATCACTCCTGACTTCTCTGACTAAGAGGACCTGAAGACTGACTGTATCAAAGAGGAACAGCCAATAAATAAAGTGAGAGCTGCTAAGTCTTCAAAAAGTCTTTAAACACCAGTGAGCCCAGTGTACCAAAAAGATGTACCAGTGGGTATGGTGGGCATTGAGTGGCACTTTAGTGGGGTTCAGCAGGTCACTTTGTATTTTAGCTGCTCATCAGTTATGTGTTGCATTTGAACCATCCTGTTCTAGTAATTACTGCACAGTGAATGGAACTGATGTTACCAAATGCCATCTTGACAGTCCCCATTCTGCTCTTTTCATGTGCAGGTCCTGAAGCTCCAATTGTCCTCCTGTAGTTATCTGAACCTCTGATTGGTGAGGAGTTTTTACAGGTGAGTTTGTGTTCTTATTGATTTGATAGTCCTGACAAGTATCTGTGACACTTCATGTCCTTTCCTGGTGTGACCGCATGGGTGTCACCGTTTCACACAAGTGCTGGCCCACTTTCATTCATCCCACTTATTATTTTCTCCTTTCTCTGTCCTCTTGATTTTTCCACTCTTTTCTTTCGCTATGTCTCTCAATCTCTTACATCTATTTCACATTCCTCTGTTCCCAAAGCACCACATTTTGCTGTTATTCAGAGAATGAAAGATGAGAATGTGAGCTCTAGAGTGACCAGTGGTGCTATGAGAGATCATGAAAAAAATAAAGTAAGAAAATGACATAAAGAAAGAGAAATACTTAGACAAGGAAGAAGTATAACATTAGGAACATTTTTGAACAAATTGTGAATATCCTTCACATTCAAACCAGTACTGAGTAAAGTCAAAAGATGGCTGTGAAGGGAAACTGCTGGGCATTGACGCCAAAGGTTATAGATATAGACCAAAACCAGACTAGAAACAACGTCAAAATAACACTGCAGAGACTTAAAACGAATAAAAGAAAAATGTAACTATAGCACTGTCATCGTGAGAAGGAAAGAGGAAGAGAGAGTCAGACAGACAGACAGAGGTGGCATGTGAGGAAAGGAAAGATTCCAAAGTAAAGTCAGAGTTTTGGTAGTTTATCAGGGACACACTGGTTAGCATTACATTACTGGAGTCACTGAGGAGATGTCACCAAATTCACTTATCAGGTGGATCACCAGGAAGATTAATAGAAGCAAATGAGGTGAAGTGGAGGGGAACCAATCAGAAAGAGGCATTTAAGTATTTGGCTCTGTTGTGTTCAGTAAGTGGAACAGAAAATGATCAGGCATGTCTTGGGTAATAGAGCTTTTGTTAGATTGCCTTCCATTGGTTGAGATTTTCAGTGAGGCATTCAGAAAGAACTGAAACTGAAAAACACTTCACAAGATGTCATTGAGGAGAAGATGAATGCAGTTAATGAAAAGATCAGAAGAGGGAAACAGGAGACGAATCTACCTTAAAGTCTGTCATAGTGACAGGCTGATAACTACTAAGGTAATGGCAGCTCTAAGTCTTAGATTGCTGCCTCTCACCTGATTTGAGCTGTGCAGTCTTTACAGACAGATTCAGACTGAGAGATACAACAAATTATTGAAGACTTGATTAGCATGTGGCATGAAGATAATCAGCACTGATGTGGCCCGAGTGTATTTGATGATCATGGTAGCTTCTTGAGGCATACAAGCGCCCAGCTGACATGGGCATAAACATAAAAAGATTCAGCTCCTTCTATTCCTATCTGTCACTTATCATGTCACTAAACGTAATGGGCTAAGAATGCTGCCTGGCTGAGAACAATTTTATACTTTTCTACGTTTTTCAATAAATCAACCCTATTCTGAATATTGTTGAACTTCAGTTTAGAAGCTCAGAATAAAATGATCCAATATTGTGCAACTTTAATGATTAAAGTACTTTTCTTTTTTATCATAGGCTTTTCAATGTAAAACATCACAACACTTAAAGGTTCTTTGTTCCCCTGTGCTGTCATAATGTCCTGTTAGTACAAACTACTTTGATAATTAGATCCAACAGGTGGTCTGCAGCTTGAAGGACCTGAAGGGTGTCATGAATTGCTGTTAACTCTTTAAACTCAGCCTCATTTATACCTAGTTTCTGCTACTTTGATTTAATTGGCTATAACTTCTTCATACTTCACTCATTATTCATGTTCTACCCCACAAACTGAAGGGCAGACCTTTTTCTTTCAGTATTGTTACACCAGGAGAATGAGTTATGTTGTACACATCTGTTAGAGCAGAATAAGTTGCAAACTTCAGTAACATTTTTATCAAAACATGCATCTGGAATGTTATTCTTGTTTCCATAGGTTTTGGAATAAATTGACAAACATTATAAAAGTGCTGGTGAATGTGCCAAGAACACCCAGAAAAAAAGAACAAAAAAAATAAAAATATTAGAAAATTACAATAATCTCGACAAGAACAGGTCATTCAGCCCAACAAAGGTCACCAGTCCTATCTACTTAATTCTTCTTATTCTTCTGTTAGCTACTCCCATTAGGGGTTGCTACAGTGGATCATCTGTTGCCATATATTCTGCCCCTGACAGCGCCCTCTAATGATACCCAGAGACCCCAACAGGGCTGCCTTCCGGGCTCCAACCCACAATCTCCCTTGCAGGTGTCCTGACTGGGCTACCATATAAGGACCACTGCATCCTACTGTATGGGGATGGAACTACTCCCAATCCTTGGTTTCTATTAGCTATATCATTCCAGCCAGGTACAAATTTATTTTTCCATCCCACCAGCCAATTCTCTTGGCATCCACACTGCCCCCCTCCCCCCACCTTATAAATCATCTGCTGTCCCAGCTAGGATTCCTGTTTTCCTCCTACATACTGTAGCCCCCTCAACTAAGGCCTGTAGGGCTTGGCATCTGGCCCCACGAGGGTTGAAGAGCTATGCAGAGGTGGTCATTCATAGTCCAATGCCATAAGCCGGTCTCCGCAAGAAGAATAACGACAGTCAGTGTGAGATTTCGGAAGCCTCTGTTAAAAAAAGCGCCTTTCTGACTCAGTATTACGTCATGTGGGACAGTGTCTCCATTGGTGTCCTCACCTGTGGCATGTGAAGCTTCGACCCTCTGACTGTTAATGCAGTGGAGAAACTATATGCTCTCCACTCCTTCTTTCATGGTGTTTCTTTCATGCTACATCCTGGCTAGATGTGTCTTCCTCTGATGTAAATGTTGTAGGAAGGACCAAACAGTCACAAGAGTCAGGCTGTCATGCCTGAGTGGCTGCTTCCCCTTTGTTGGGTGCCCATTTTCTTTTGTGGTCTTTGGAACGGATTGGGACCCTCTAGCGAATAAAGAGGGGTCCTTCACTGTCCATGTGGCCTTTACAGGATTGACTTGCCTATATTGTCAAATCGATACTGGATGGCAGTCCTATTCCTGCTCTCTGTAAGTACTTCTACACCACTTGAAGTGGAGCCCTTGCTGTCTCCATTGTCTCTTTCAAGGTGTTTCCTAAACAATTTAATACAGACTGTAGTGCCCTTACCAGCTGAAGGAGTTCTTCTAAGTGCTGGAGATCAAAGTGACTTTTGTCCTGGCTTGGTAAACTCTAGGTGGGACTTCGGTCCTTCTTTTTTGACCTTCTTGTGCCTCTCAGCATTCATTGGTCTTGCTAATAATCAGTTGAGTTTTCTGCATCATCTAGGGTTGTTGAGTTTGGAAGTCCCTCCACAGGGACAGAACAATTTGTTGATGTTGCCCAAACATTGCATCCAGAACCCTTTATTTAAAAGAGAAGGGAAGTCACTTACCCCGGCTTAGATTGTTGGGGTAAGATGTCCAGCCATCAGGTTCACGCTCATACAGGCAATGTTGGCATTGCTCCAGTCTCTTGCTGTCTCACAGCTTTCTATAAAAGACAGCCTGCCACAGGTTCTCCGTCTTCACAGTGTGAGTCTGTGAGGGTCATTTCGACTCTTTGTAGGGCCTTGTGCCCTTCAACAGTACTTACCTCATTGTCTTTCCCATCAAAGAAGCCCTCTAGCGTCCCTCCAGCAAGGTCATCTTCCTGTCCATATGTATCCCCTACTTGTATGTTGCCCATCTGTCTTCAGTAATATAAGCACTCCCAGACAGTGACTAGTAGTCTGCTGCCAATCTATCCGCTTCCCGTGGTGCCTGCTGTGTGGAATTAAAGGTCTGGGTTTTGGACTCAACAAATTTAAATTGCAGGTCTTCTGCCAAATAGACACCCAGACATTCCTGCCGACTACACCTATTGTAACAACAAGGGGGTGCCACTGAGCCCCAAACCGAAAACCCAGTAGTACAGCACACATTTTTGGAATAAAATAAGGGATTGTAATTCTCCCAAACACATCCTCAAAACCAGTCCTTCAAAATCAGCCACAATAAATCCAACAATTATACACAAAACCAAAGAATTATTTCTCCTCTTCAACCTCCACTGAGTGTTGCCCACTGTCTCCTGACTCTTACTCTCCAATGTGAGGCAACGAGCTCCTTTTAAGCTGGACCCATGAAAGCTTCCGGCGTCACACTGTGTTTTCAAGGAATCACCTCTAGGGCATTAAGAAAGTAATGGACTCCAACTTCCGGACTCCAACTCCCAAGCACCCTTGCGGGTGTCCCAACTGGGCTACCATACAAGGGTCACTGCCATCTAAATGTATGGTGGATGGAACAACTGCTGATCCTCAGTTCCTGTTACTCCGTCCTCTATATCATACTGGCCGGTACAACTTTATTTCTGCATCCCACCAGTCAATTCACTTGACATTCCGCACTGGCCTCACATCATCTTCTTCTTTTGGCTGCTCCCGTTAGGGGTTGCCACAGCGGATCATCTTTTTCCATATGTTTCTGTCCTCTCCATCTTGCTCTGTCACACCCATCACCTGCCTGTTTTCTCTCTCCACACCCATAAACCTCCTTTTAGTCCTTCTTGTTTTCCTCTTGCTTGGCAGCTCTATCCTTAACATCCTTCTCCCAATATACTCAGCATCTCTCCTCTGCACATGTCCAAACCAACGCAATCTCGCCTCTCTGACTTTGTCTCCCAACCATCCAACTTGAGCTGACCCTCTAATGTACTCATTTCTAATCCTATCCATCCTCGTCACACCCAGTGCAAATCTTAGCATCTTTAAATCTGCTACCTCCAGCTCTGTCTCCTGCTTTCTGGTCAGTGCCACCATCTCCAACCCATATAACATAGCTGGTCTCTCTACCGTCCTGTAGACCTTCCCTTTTATTTTTGCTGATACCCATCTGTCACAAATTACTCCTGAAACTATTCTCCACCAATTCCATCCTGCCTGCACTCTCTTTTTCACCTCTTTTCCACAATCCCCATTACTCTGTACTGTTGATCCCAAGTATTTAAACTCCTCCACCTTTGCCAACTCTACTCCCTCATCCTCATCATTCCATTGACCTCCCTCTCATTCACACACATGTATTCTGTCACGTTCCTACTGACCTTCATTCCTCTCCCCTCTAGAGCATATCTCCACCTCTCCAGGGTCTCCTCAACCTGCTCCCTACTCTGGCTACAGATCACAGTGTCATCAGCAAACATCATACTCCACGGGGACTCCTGTCTAATCTCGTCTGTCTACCTGTCCATCAACATTGCAAATAAGAAAAGGCTCAGAGCTGATCCCTGATGTAATCCCACCTCCAACTTGAATGCATCCATCACTCCTATCACAGACCTTACCACTGTCAGATTTCCCTCATACGTATCCTGTACAACTCTTGCATACTTCTCTGCCACTCCTGAATTCCTCATACAATACCACATCTCATCTCGAGGCACCCTGTCATATGCTTTTTCCAGGCCCACAAAGACACAATGCAACTCCTTCTGGCCTTCTCTATACTTCTCCATCAACATCCTCAGAGCAAACATTGCATCTTTGATGCTCTGTCTTGGCATGAAACCATGTTGCTGCTCACTAATCATCACTTCCCTTTTTAACCTAGCTTCCACTACTCTTTCCCATAACTTCATGCTGTGGCTCATCAATTTTATCCCCCTGTAGTTACTACATTCCTGCACATCCCCTTTTATTATATCGGCACCAGTACACATCTTCTCCACTCCTCAGGCATTCTCTCACTTTCCAAGATTCCATTAAAAAATCTGGTTAAAAACTCCACTACCATCTCTCCTAAACATCTCCAGGCTTCCACAGGTATGTCATCTGGACCAACGGCCTTTCCATTTTTCATCCTCTTCATAGCTGTCCTCACTTCCTCCTTGCTAATCCGTTGCACTTCCTGATTCACTATTTCCACATCATCCAACTTTCTCTCTCTCTCGTTCTCTTCATTCATCAGCCTATCAAAGTACTCCTTCCATTTGCTCAACACACCCTCCTCGCTTGTGAGTACGTTTACAACTTTATCCTTTACCATTCTAACCTGCTGCACATCTTTCCCAGCTCGGTCCCTCTGTCTAGCCCACCGGTCATTTTCTCCCTCCTTAGTGTCCAACCTCTCACACAACTCATCATTCGCTTTTTCTTTAGACTTCGCCACCTCTCTCTTCACCTTGCACCTTATCTCCTTGTACTCTTTCCTACTTCCTCTGTCCAGATGTCACACCAGGCCACCCTTCTTGCTGTCACCCTTACTACTTCTGCTGCAGTTGTCCAGTTGTCTGGTAAATCTTCACTGCCACCCAGTGCCTGTCTCACCACCTCCCTAAACTCAACCTTGCAATCTTCCTTTTTCAACTTCCACCATTTGATCCTTGACTTTGCCCTAACTCTCCTCCTCTTCTTGATCTCCAATGTCATCCTACTGACCACCATTCTATGCCACTTAACTACACTTTCCCCCTGCCACCACTTTGCAGTCTTTAATCTCCTTCAGACTAACTCTTCTGCATAGAACATAATCTACCTGTGTGCATCTTCCTCCACTCTTGTACATAACCCTGTGTTCCTCCCTCTTCTTAAAATATGTATTCGCCACAGCCATATCTATCCTTTTGGCAAAATCCACAATCATCTGACCTTCTTCATTCCTCTCCTTGACACCATACCTACCCATCACCTCCTTGTCTCCTCTGTTCCCTTCAACATGTCCATTGAAATCGCTCCAATCACTACTTTCTGTCCCTTGGGAACACTGTTCATCACTTCATCCAACTCACTCCAAAAATCCTCTTTCTCATCCATCACACACCCAACTTGAGGTGCATATGCACTAACAACATTCATCATCACACCTCATTTTTCCTGATTCATAATCATTACACTCTTTTCACCTCCAAAACACTCTTGGCATACTGTTCCTTCAGAATAACCTCTACCCCATTTCTCCTCCTATCTACACCATGATAGAACAATTTGAATCCACCTCAGATCCACCTGGCATTGCTCCCTTTCCATTTAGTCTCTTGCACACACAATATATTAACCTTCCTTCTCTCCATCATATCGGCTAACTCTCTCCCCTTACCAGTCATACTGCCATCATTCAAAGTTCCTACCCTCAGTTTCACTCTCTTTACGTTCCTCCTCTCCTCCTTCCTGCAGACACATCCCCCCCTTCTTCTTCTCCTTTTTTGACCAACATTAGTCCAATTTCCTCCAGCACCCTGTTGGCTAACAGTACAGTACTATGCGACTTTTCAATTCCACGGGGGGTAAACGTTAACATTATACAATGTTATTGACTGTTATACCTGCCTCGTACTCTCCACCTTGCATTTTTTAACTTGCACTGCATTTTTATCACTCTTTAATTAATTGTTTTTATCAGTATGTTGCTGCTGGAGTATGTGAATGTCCCTTTGGGGATTAATAAACTATCTATCTATCTATCTATCTATCTATCTATCTATCTATCTATCTATCTATC
>JANRMT010062798.1:18407888-18420548 GCA_026402145.1 Polypterus bichir lapradei
ATCTATCTATCTATCTATCTATCTATCTATCTATCTATCTATCTATCATTGGTAATAAGGAAGATCAGTATGAAAAAAGAAAATAAAGTAGATGAAAGTGAAAGTTGTGGAATGTTGTGTTAAAGTTTTGAAAGATGTCAACCTGTCCAGCTCTGTGCCTACAATAGAGCCTGCCTTCCTCACCAGTTTGTCCAGATGTGAGGCATCCCTCTTCTTTTTGCTGCTTCCACAGCACACCACCGCATAGAAGAGGGCGCTCGCCACAACCGTCTGATAGAACATCTGCAGCATCTTATTGCAGATGTTGAAGGATGCCAGCCTTCTAAGGAAGTATAGTCGGCTCTGTCCTCTCTTGCACAGAGCATCAGTATTGGCAGTCCAATAATGTAAGTCTGTACCCTCTACACACAGTTACTTCTGATAATCACAGGCTCTTTGAGGGGCCTGGGTCTCCTAAAATCCACCACCAGCTCTTTGGTATTGCTGGTGTTCAGCTGTAGGTGGTTTGAGTCACACCATTTAACAAAGTCCTTGATTAGCTTCCTATACTCCTCCTCCTGCCCACTCCTGATGTAGCCCACAATAGCAGTGTTGTCAGCAAACTTTTTCACATGGCAGGACTCTGAGTTGTATTGGAAGTCCGATGTATATAGGCTGAACAGGACTGGAGAAAGCACAGTCAACTGCAGCGCTCCTGTGCTGCTGACCACAATGTCAGACCTGCAGTTCCCGAGACGTACATACTGAGGTCTGTCTGTACGATAGTTCATGATCCATGCCACCAGGTATGAATCTACTCCCATCTCTGTCAGCTTGTCCCTAAGGAGCAGAGGTTGGATGGTGTTGAAGGCGCTAGAGAAGTCCAGAAACATAATTCTTACTGCACTACTGCCTCTGTCCAAGTGGGAGAGGGATCGGTGTAGCATGTAGATAATGGCATCCTCCTCTCCCACCTTCTCCTGGTATGCGAACAGCAGAGGGTCAAGGGCGTGACGGACCTGTGGCCACAGGTGGTGAAGCAGCAGCAGCCGCTTCATGGTCTTCATCACATGTGACGTCAGTGTGACAAGCCTGAAGTCATTCAGCTCACCAGGACGTGATACCTTTGGGAATGGGGTGATGCAAGATGTTTTCCAAAGCCTTGGGACTCTCTCCTGTTCCAGGCTCAGTTTGAAGATGCGCTGTAGAGGGCTCCCCAGCTCCAATGCACAGGCCTTCAACAGTTGTGGTGATACTCCATCTGGACCTACTGCTTTGCTGGCACAAAGTCTCCACAGCTCTCTGCTTACCTGGGCTGCTGTAATTGTGGGTGGGGAGAAACTCTCTCCTATACTTGTATCAGTAGAAGGATGGGTGGAGTATGCAGTACTCTGAGGTGAGAGTGAGAGATACATATATACTGATATATTTACAAGATAGTAAACTTCTTATAACAGCAGCTGTCATCTTTATACCTGATCTCTGTTTTCCTGCTTTTAATCCTTCCAGCCCCCTTTCTTTTTGTGGCACACTCAGCTCAACTTCTGCTTCCTCTACCTGCACTACAAGTCTCCATTTCCTAGCTTTAGCCTGCTTGCCTCTGCCACTCCACTAGAAGATGGTTGGCTTTAATATGAGTTTAGGCATTTCTGAGTATACAATGCTACTCTAATACAATCCTCCAAATTTGTTATGGGTTGGCCTACTTTTGGCCCTGTAAGCAAACATACATGTACATACACAAAGATCCTAAACGAATAAGTGCCGTATGAATGACGCATGTGTGTCCCACCACTCCTTAGCACTTTAATTAGGGACTCACTACCCCCAGAACTAACAAACATGTGGGTGTCCTCGTGACACACATGATGTCTCTACACTTTGTTGGCTATAGTCCATTCAGCAACCAAACAATGTTTTACTTCCACCGCATTTGAACACTGGATGCCCTAAAATTTACATACATACACACACATATACATCAAAACAGTATTTGCAAACAGGGTGGAAAACATGGTTACCCCAAAATCCTGACGAACTACACCAATTGTTTTGTCTTGGTAGAGAAATATATTATTCTACTTTCCCGTTTTGTATTATTAATATGTAGCCTTTGTCAGAATGCCTCAAATCTCACACACATTCCACTATTTATAAGGTATTGTAGTTTATAACTTCTCCCCACCTTCCCTTCTACATTTATAACCTCAGGCAATTAGGTGTAGTAAAAGACAAGCAGGAGTTAAGTTACAATTTAAACAATGTATGGTAATGTGTAGTTTCAGGCGGCACACAGACTTGTTAGTTACTTAAAATGTCTCTAGTTAAGGCATCATTTGTGGTCAGCTTTCTTCAGAACAGACCACAATGCTGTAAACAACTTGTATGCAAAATTTCACATCACAACACCTGTATTCTTCCCCATTTACATCACTCTTTTGCTCACATATTCCTTGTCTCTCCTCATCACATCTCCATACTCCTTCAGCCTAGTTTCCTGAGACACTTCAGTCTCCAAGTACAGACACCCCTATATAAGATATTTGAACTGCCAGACTAAAAGTTAAATATAAGTACTGCATAATAAAACCTCCATGCTAATAATAAAAAGTGAAATATTCTGACGTCTGTGGACATTGTTGGAAAAATTACTTTTCCCCTGCACAAAGCAGATGTCTTAAATGATGTGCCAAATTTATAGTTTGTTAGTATAAAATTTGTGGATGGGTTTTAAAGTGAATTTTAAAGAATTCACCCCAAGTGTAAGTAAACTTCTGACTTCAACTCTATTTTTCTTATTGTTGTTGTTGGAATAAACTCTTTTTCCAGGGCTAAATTACTGGGGTGAGCACAATGTTTTTGCTGGCAGCCCTGTGCACAGAGTTAGTCATACAGACAAATATACCTAAACCCGTGTTTTTCTGCCACATTCGAGTCACTGGAGGCCGTCACCAGTTTGTGAACACTAGAAACTTGTTCACGGTGTAATCCGCCCCCACTTTTTCCCTGAAACACCACCGAAGGCATTAACAAAGCCTTGCAAGACTTCCCAGAGCTTTCATATTGTGGACTTCCCTATTGTGTACATTAGCCATCCCTGAAAGTCTTTGCTGACACTATGGGAAGGGTAGATATTGTGACATTTCTCCAAGATCAGTTTACACATGGAGTGGAGTGAATAGAGAGAACCACTTAGGGGAACACAGAGAACTTTTGATGCATCTCATCTGCTGACAAAGCTGTAAACCAAGGATAAGCTGACATGTCTGGAAAAACTTCAGACAAAAAGGTGTCCAAAAGAAACATTCTTTATAGGCATGTTCCTGTAGTCTGCCCTGCTCTGATAGGCAAAATACGTCACCAATAAGAGGGTACTGATCTGTAACCAGACACTACCTCATCCCAATTAGCAGTGGTGACACCTTCATTTAAATCTTTGTTCATGCATCACTTCCATCACTTTAGAAAAAGAAGCTGTACCAGTCTCTGTGGAGTGAAAAGCTCACAAACTTTGTCTCCATGGAGCCTCTCCATGTATGAGCCCAGCTATTACTTCGAGAAGGGAACTTCAACAACTAAACTTTTGTGCCAGAAAGAGTCATGGAGTTCTCTGTGAAGTTGCAGAGGATGTGACTAGAAGCCTAACGGTGAGCTGAAGAAGACAATACACATGCCCTCCACCACTAGCAGAACTCTCTGCTCTAACCCTGAAATGATTAAATTAAAGGTGTCATAAAATTGTTCATCTGTGATAAGCTAAATCAGAACTCCACATAGCAAGGAAACAGCCAGCTAAAGACCATCTTTGTCATGTTTATTTGTAAGAAGCTTAAGATGGGGTCAGGTGAACTCCAAACTTTCCCAAGTCTTCTGTCACCCAAGGCTGTACATTTGAGCAGGCTGAGCTGACTGTGACGTCAGGCTAAAATTCAAGGTGAACAGCTGGAACGAAAAGCTTGTAAAGTGAAGAAAATCTGAAAATCTGTGATGGAGCTGAGAACATCCAGTGCCTCTTCTGTGTTTGGTGTCAGGTCTGTCTTGTGCCGATCGTTTGTCAGTTTGCAAGCAGTTTCATATTGTGTTTCAATCAATGAATCATATTATTCTGTTTTTTAAAATGAGTAGGCTTCACTTACCTTGATGGAGTCTAACAGAACATTAGAACATTAAAACACTCTAGACGAGAACAGGCCATTCAGCCCAATAAAGCTCGCCAGTCCTATCCACTTATTTCTTTTAAAAAAACATAAGGTTGAGTTTTGAAAGTCCCCAACGTCTTACTGTCTACCACACTACTTGGTAGCTTATTCCAAGTGTCTATTGTTCTTTGTGTAAACAAAATCTTTCTAAGGTTTGTGCGAAATTTACTCTTAACAAGTTTCCAACTGTGTCCCTGTGTTCTTGATGAACTCATTTTAAAATAACAGTCTCGATCCACTGTACTAATTCCCTTCATAATTTTAAACACTTCAATCATCCATCCATTATCCAACCTGCTATATCCAAACTACAGGGTCACAGGGATCTGCTGGAGCCAATCCCAGCCAACACAGGGTGCAATGCAAGAAACAAACCCCGGGCAGGGCGCCAGTCCACCGCAGGGCGCGCGCACACACACACACACACACACACACTAAGGACATATTAGAATCACCAATGCACCTAACCTGCATGTCTTTGGACTGTGGGAGGAAACCCATGCAGACACGGGGAGAACATGCAAACCCCACGCAGGGAAGACCCGGGAAGTGACCCCAGGTCTCCTAACTGCGAGGCAGCATCGCTACCACTGCGCCACCGTATGTCAATCATGTCACCTCTTAGTCTTCTTTTGCTTAAATTGTATAGGTTCAGCTCTTTTAATCTTTCCTCATAATTCAACCCTTGTAGCCCTGGAATCAGCCTAGTCACTCTTCTCTGGACCTTTTCTAGTGCTGCTATGTCCTTTTTGTAGCCTGGAGACCAAAACTGCACAAGATGAGGCCTCACCAGTGCATTATAAAGGCTGAGCATAACCTCCTTGGACTTGTACTCCACACATCATGCTATATAACCTAACATTCTGTTAGCCTTCTTAATGGCTTCTGAACACTGTCGGGAAGTCGATAGCTTAGAGTCCACTATGACTCCTAAATCCTTCTCATAAGGTGTACTCTCAATTTTCCGACTGCCCATTTTGTATTCAAACTTAACATTTTTACTTCCTATGTGTAATACTTTACATTTACTGACATTAAATTTCATCTGCCACAAATCTGCCCAAACCAGTATGCTATCCAAGTCCTTCTGTAATGATATAATAGATTCCAAATTATCTGCTAATCCACCTATCTTGGTATCATCTGCAAACTTAACCAGCTTGTTATTTATATTCCTATCTAAATGATTTATATATATTAAAAATAGCAGTGGCCCTAGCACTGACACCTGTGGAACACCATCTTTAACATCGGTCAGTTTTGATGAGGTTCCTCGCACCATCACCCTCTGCTTCCTGTGTCTGAGCCAATTCTGCACCCATCTAAAAACATCACCCTGAACTCCCACTTCTTTTAATTTGATGCTCAACCTCTCATGTGGCACCTTATCAAATGCTTTCTGAAAGTCCAGATAAATAATATCATATGCTCCACTCAGAGGCATAGCTAGGGTTTTCTGCACCCGGGGACAACTGAAGATTTCGCGCCACGTCCTGTTTGCCAAAATGTAATGGGGAAGGGAAAGTAAATTTTTAAAAATGTATTTAAAAAAATAGTATTTTAAGAAAAAAATTTCATATAAGTCCCTGAAAATGATAACACCGCCTTGTGTTTTTTACAATCTAAATCCGTCAGTTTTTGTAAGAAAAAATTTGTTTTCCACATTTAACAATGATTTTAAAGAAAGTATATAGCAAAATAATTATATATTTATAAAAACTGCATTACTTACAATTTATTCATATGAAAATATGATGGGGAAACATCTAGACTTTTGCAGCCATCTACTAGAATACTTCACCACAGCCCAATCAATTTTCTATCAAACACATAAACACAAATCACTTGGCACACAGAAATGGCGTTTGCAACAACTTAGACAATGATACATTAATGCCTTATGTCAGTCGCACGGTCTGGTTAATAACATCAAAAATGTTTCTGGGTGGGAGTCAAACATGTTATAGTAGTGGAGGGGATAAATTATTGCCTGTTGGGTATATAGAACTAATACATGCTTCGAAATCAGAAAGAGACAAAAAACATAGGAAAAAGATATCCTCATACTGATGGAGTGATGGACTGAGTATGCAAATGTTTTTTATTTACTTTTTTGTGCATTTAGGAATGGAAAACATTTCATTCTAAAATTTCGTAACATCAATTTGGCGTCCCCTGGATGCTGCGCCCGGGGACAGATGTCCCCCCTTGCTCCTCCCTAGCTACGCCACTGGCTCCACTTTGATTGTATCCTTTTGTTACCTCCTCATAGAATTCCAGCATGTTAGTAAAACACGACCTCCCTCTTCTGAACCCATGCTGACTGTTCCTAATAACTCCTGTCCTTGCCAGGTGTTGCTCAATCTTATCCTTAATAATTCCTTCCATTAATTTTCCTGTGATGCATGTTAAGCTTACTGGCCTATAGTTGCTTGGATCTGGTCTGTAACCCTTTTTATATAATGGGATGATTTTGCCATTTTTCAGTCCTTCAGAATCTCTCCAGTGCACAGTGACTTCCTAAAAATATGTGTCAAGGGTTTATATATGTACTCACTAGCCTCCTTAAGATCTCAAGGCTAAATATTATCTGGTCCTGGTGATTTGTTTGATTTCAGCTTATTTATCTGAACAGCACTTCTCCCTCTACATTTTTTAAATCCCTCAGTACCTCCTTAGTAGTTCTTGTTACCTCTGAGAGGTTATCCACTTGCTCACTTGTAAACACATCAGAAAAATGTAAGTTTAGGGCATCCACTATTTCACTGTCTGTATCTTTTAATTCCCCTTTACTATTTCTGATGCACTTGACCTCCTTAATACTGAAAGAATCTCTTAGGGTCGTCTTTTGCCTTATCTGCTATATTCCTATCCAACTGTCTTTTAGCCTCCCTGATATCCTTCTTAATGGTTGCCTTCATGTTCTCATACACTCTATGATTTACTTTGCAGTCATTAGTCTTATATGCCTTATAAAGCAGTTTTTTCCTTTGCAACTTCTTTTTTAAATCTTTATTAATCCACCATAGAGTTTTTTTAGTTTCCTATTAATTCCAAATTTAGGTATGTATCTGTCCTGCATTACATGTAAAACATTTTAAAACCTGTTCCACTACTCCTCGACTGTCTCCACACTTAAAAGCTTATCCCAGTGTATCCTACTTAGACATTGTTGCATCTGCTCAAAATTAGCCCTACCAAAGTTCAACTTAACAATTTTAATCTTTACATCTTTACTTTTACAAAATACTGAGAATTGTATTACATTATGGCAGCATTTCTCAACCTGTAAGTATTTGCGACCTGAGTTTTCATAACAGCCCCCCCAACATTTTTTTGAAATGTAGATGCATATTTTATTATACCTACTTAACTTTTATCAACATTTATCTAACTCTATATTTATTGTTCTAGCATCAGAATGTAGTTTAAGTTAATTTGTTTTGGTTTCAACAGATGTTTTTTTCATATTTTTGATTCTTGTTTTCTTTTTTTCACATCTTCGCGCCCCCCTTTTTGTTACTTTGCGCCCCCCTAGGGGGGCCCGCCCCACAGGTTGAGAACCACTGCATTATGGTCACTTGACTCGAGTGGTTCAATCACCTCTACACCCTCAGTTCTATCCTGATTATTACAAAATACTAAATCCAGACAGGATTCACCCCTTGTTGGTGCTTTAACATGCTGTGTTAGAAAACAGTCACTGATTACTTCTAAAAACTCCTGCTCTTGTGCTCCTCCATCTACAAGGTTATCCCAGTTAATATTTGGATAATTAAAGTCCCCCATGACTATAATATCTCCCTGTAAACTTGCCTTTTTGATATTACTAAAAAGATGTCTGTTGAAATTACTGTCTGCATTGGGTGTCCTATAACACACTCCTAAAATAAGACCTCTTTCCCTAATATTTTACAGGCGAAGCCACATGTCCTCACTAAAATGGGGCTCATCATTCAACTGAAGAGGACTTACATTTAAATCCTGTTGGGCATAAACAGCAACCCCACCTCCTTTTCTGTTCTGTCTATCCTTCCTAAAAAATGTGTATCCCTCTATGTTACACTCATTCCCATCTTTGTTATTTAGCCAGGTTTCCGTTATTGCTATAATATCATAATTATGCTCTGCTACATACAACTCCAACTCACCTACCTTATTTTTGATACTTCTAGCATTAAGGCAAGCTATTTTAATGTGTTACTCCTTCTACATTTAAATGTTTGCTTAGATTTACATTACTTTGCATTTTTATTTCTACACCATTGTTTGTTCTTCCATGAATAGATCTAAACCTGGCCTGTCCTAAACTCCCTGCCCCCCATTCCCTAGTTTAAACAATCCTTGACTAACCTACACATACGCCTCCCCAATACATTGGCGCCCCTCCAGTTCAGATGTAACCCATCATGCCAGAACAGGTCCCATCTGTTCCAAAAGGAGTCCCAATGCCTCATAAACCTATACCTTTCTACCCTGTACCAAGATTTGAACCACACGTTAAACCTTCTAATCTCCTCAATTTTACCTGGACTGGTGCGTGGCACAAGCAGAACTTCGGAGAAGACTACATTGTCAGTTCTGCTCCTCAGCTTGGCACCTGACTCCTTGAATTTGGATCGTAGAACTGACAGACTACCCTTATGTATGTTGCAGGCTTTATTGAATAATCTCATAAATTACTGGCATAGACAAAGAAAAAAAAATGTGATAATTTGTTGGATTAACATCAAATTAGTTGATTCTCCACACGCATAGCATTCACACAACTCTGATAAACAGGAGAGGAGGACTTAATATGGGATGGACAGTTTGACAAATAAAGAGGACCAGCCTGGCTACATACCAACCTGTTTACACTGATTTGTCTGTTGTGTTTTATTTTCATTTTATTTCTTTTGTAAATGTGCACTGAGCCTCGAGTCTGTCAAATGTGGACAGCAGTATTTAATAAATAAATAAGAAATACTAACATGAATTAAACTTTAATAGACAACCCCCCGGACAGGTCATCTCTCCTGTTACTGTATGTCTTCACTTTCTGGGCTCCTGTCTCACATTAACTGTTCATCCTCAGTGTCTCCTCAGATGTTCTCTCTGTGAACTCTCAGGTTTCTCTTTAAAACTCCTCCTCCTTCTCACTGAACACAGACAAACTTTCACTTTAATTTCTTCTCAAGTCACTTCTTTGTTTACCTGACTGATTCTCTTTGCCTGTTTCTCTTCAGACCGAACAATGGCTGAAGCCAAAGTGTGTGGATTATTACAGGATGAGCTTACCTGCTTGCTGTGTCTGGCCACCCTGACTGACCCCGTCTCAATCCCCTGTGGTCACAGTTTCTGTCTGAAGTGCCTCATGGACTGCTGGGATGAGAGCCAAGAGAGCAGTTGTCTTCAGTGCAAAGAGAACTTCACCACAAGGCCTGCACTGCGAAAAAACACTGTGCTGAATGAAATCATCACGAAATTAAAGAAGATGGGACTAACTTCTTCATCTCATAATTATGATGGCCCTGGAGATGTGGAGTGCGATTTCTGTAATGGGAAGAAGGTCAGAGTGGTGAAGTCGTGTCTGACCTGCATGGCCTCCTTCTGTGAGACTCAAATGCAGCTTCATTATGAAGGAGCTACCTGGAAAGGCAACAAGCTGATTGATCCTGATGGAAATCTACAGGAGAAACTCTGTGCAAAACATCAGAAAAGTCTGGAAATATTTTGCAAAACTGATGATTCGTGTATCTGCATGATGTGTGTGGTGACTGGACATAATGGTCATGAAATGGTCGAGCTGGAGACGGAAAGAGAAGAAAAACAGGTGAGTGGGTTTAGTGTTTAATGGAGAAAAACGTAATAACAGGAGTTAAGGGATATGTAAATGTAGTGTAACTGTGGCGGATGGCTGGGGGCTGTGCCCAGTCGGGACGCCTAGAAGGACCGGAAGAGGGACTATGCCTCCCTCGGACCACATGAGGGCAGCCACCCTGGCTGGTATGGGGGCCACGGGAATTGAGCATGGAAGCTCAACCCTATAGGGGCCCCTGGCCACTGCCAGGGGGCGCCTGAACGATTGTGAAGCCCTGGACGTCAGCACTTATGCCACACCCGGAGGTGCTGGTGGAAGGAATACCGGGGACACCCAGAGTGCTTCCGGGTGCTCATGCGCCACTTCCGCCACACCAGGAAGTGCCGCAGGAGGTTCTTCAGAGGGCACCTGGAGCACGTCTGGGTGAACAAGTTTTCTGATTGGATTTGCAAGCTGGAGGTACCCAGTGTCAAAGCAGTGCGACTGTTCTTATGTGGTTTCCCTTTCTTCTTTTTTAGATTCACATCACCAATGTGGCTTTATCAATTGATTTTATTTATTAGTTTAAGGCATCTGATTATAATCAACCTGTAACAATATAATTGTCCACGGAATGGCCAAACTATTCCAAATACCATAGCTGCTTTAGTGTTGTTACTCTCAGTACTCCACTCGGCGTATTTTAACCCACTGTATCTGAGTTTGGAATCATAGCTTTACAGCAGCTGATCAGAAAGCTCTACAGGCAGATTGTGTCAAGATAGTGCAGAGGATTATCGGGGTACAGCATCTAGCACACGCTGCCTCAACCATGTGCACAGTCTGCTTGAACTTCTCACATTCTATAAACGCTTTAGAGCCTTTCCTGTAGGGACCTCGCAGTTCAGAAACAGTTTCATCCCCAGAGCTATAAACACAATCAATCCATCAAGTGCTCCCGGTAGAACTGTTTGTACTTAGAATTACAATTACCTCACTGGAAACTTGCATTACAGTTGTAATATTGCACAACCTGAGCCACTTAATGAACTATTTCACTATCTGCACTATATGTACATGTGTATTATACTTATACTTTAATATTGTTTATTTTTCATTGCTTTTATTGTATTATTATTATTATTAGATAGATAGATAGATAGATAGATAGATAGATAGATAGATAGATAGATAGATAGATAGATAGATAGATAGATACTTTAATAATCCCAAGGGGAAATTCACATACTCCAGCCGCAGCATACATAAAGAACAATATTAAATTAAAGAGTGATAAAAATGTAGGTATAACAGACAATAACTTTGTATAATGTTAATGATTACCCCCCTGGGTGGAACTGAAGAGTCGCATACTATGGGGGAAGAATGATCTCCTCAGTCTGTCAGTGGAACAGGACAGTGACAGCAGTCTGTTGCTGAAGCTGCTCCTCTGTCTGAAGATGATCCCGTTCAGCGGATGCAGTGGATTCTCCTTGACTGACTGGAGCCTGCTCAGCGCCCGTTGCTCTTCCACGGATGTCAAACTGTCCAGCTCTGTGCCTACAATAGAGCCTGCCTTTCTCACCAGTTTGTCCAGGCGTGAGGTGTCCCTCTTCTTTATGCTGCCTCCCCAGCACACCACCGCGTAGAAGAGGGTGCTCACCACAACCGTCTGATAGAACATTTGCAGCATCTTATTGCAGATGTTGAAGGATGCCAGCCTTCTAAGGAAGTATAGTCAGCTCTGTCCTTTCTTACACAGAGCATCAGTATTGGCAGTCCTATGGCAAGCCAAATTAACATTTAGAGATATCTCAAAATGAATTTTGGATATCTTAAAATGTAATTTACTTTTTATGATATCTGAAACTCGCTTTGAGATATCTTAAAATAATTTCCTTTACATTTTAAGATATCTGCAATACATTTTGAGATATCTCAAATGCATTTCAAGATATCTCAAATACAGTTTCAGATATCTCAAAATAATTGTTTCTGCATTTCAAGATATCTCAAATGAATTTTCAGATATCTTAAACTGACCTTTCATGCATTTTAAGATATCTTAAATGCATTTCAAGATATCTCAAAATCATTTCCTGTAAAATTGCCTATTATTTCAATGGGACTTCTTGTTTATTATAAGATATCTTAAAATGTATTTGAGATATCTTGAAATGAGCAGGAAGTGATGTTGAGATATCTGAAAATGTATTTGAGATATCTGAAAATGGACAGGAAGCTGTTTTGAGATATCTGGAAATGTATTTGAGATATCTTAAATTGTATTGTAGATATCTGAAAATGCTATTGAGATATCTTGAAATAATTGAGTGTCCTTTTAAAGATATCTTAAAATGCATTTTAGATATCTTGAAATACAATTTGAGATATCTTGAAATACATTGTTAGATATCTGAAATGGAGCAGAGACCCATTTTAAGATATCACGAAATTCATTTTAGATATCTAAAAATGTATTTCAGATATCTGAAAAAAAAAATGAATTTCAAGATATCTTAAATGCTTTTTAAGATATCTAAATTATATTTCGAGATATCTCAAAATAACTTCCTTCTCATTTTAAGATATCCCAAATTCATTTTGAGATATCTGAAATGCATTTTCAGATATCTTAAAATGACTTTCTGTGCATTTCAAGATATCTCAAATACATTTCAAGATATCTTAAAATAACTT